>ML769888.1:0-37477 GCA_009733575.1 Gymnopus androsaceus JB14
GATTTAATGAGAGAAGGTTGTGAAATTTTCTTGGTCCATATACAGTCGCGGACAATCAAAGTTGACAAATTTGATTCCCGCTGACTGAGAGTTTTTTGGGCCAAAGTAATTACGGATTCGGACTCAGAAAGACGAAATACGTCCAAAAAAGCACCTCCGAAGTTTTTCCCACGAGTTTTTTGGGACGGCCAATTTTTGAGGCAATTTCACCAAAAATTTTGAGTATATATCTAGGTAGTAGGCTGGCATATTGTATCTAAATGCATCATCGCGCTTGCAGAAACTGAACAATGCGTCTTCTGCTTCTTAACGGCCCATTCCGCTGCCTTCCCTGTGAGTTTGAGCCGATATGCACTCATCCAACGAAATGATCGGTTGATGAAGCGCCGTATCACGTCGACAGGACAAGCATCAAGGTATTGAAAGGCAGCATCCTTGGCTTCTTGGAAGGTCTTCTTCGGAATTTCTCTGAATCGATACTTGACCCAGCCCCAGTACTAGTCAAATCATTAGTACAACAAAGACTAAAGTTATTAAAACTTACCATTTCAATTGGATTAAGTTCACAGTGAAATTTTGGTAAGAAAATACAGTAGTGACCTGCATCGGTGATCAAACTCTCAAGCATGGACAACTGGTTTGTGAAATCTTCCTGTTTACTGAGAAGACGAGCTATGCAACAATCGTTGTTCTCAAACGGGCAAACAGGAGAACATTTAGCATGCATGTTTCGAACGTCAAATCCTCGCTCCACGAGAACCCGCTGCAAACCCTTGGGCTTACCATCCGGAAGTGTCATTTTCTGAGTTTGGCCGCGAAACTCTGGATATGGATTCGATTGAGGAATGACAGTGTCGCGCTGCTTGCGCTGCCTCCCGCCGTCAGATTTATTCATATCCCAGGCACGAAGTGCATCCGGACCAAGAGAGGCATGCGCTGATGACTGGTCAAAAATGAACAGCGCCTGACAGTCAGGATGAGCTTCATCAAAAATAGAGATGGCTTCTTTCATCTGCACAAGCAGCTGTTCAGTATCCCACCATGCATCACCATTAGACCCAGGATAGATAACCTTCCGGGCATCGCGAGTAATCTTTCCATCAGCATCCCGACAGACCAGGGGGCCATTGACTTGGTTGATGAGGTCTGACACATGGATAATTCGACCCCGGGTCTTCTTCTGCAAGATGGTCTGACCTTCTGCAAGCCTGAAAATAAGAATTAGATTTGAAATGTGGAAACGACACAGGGAGAACAGTAAGTAACGACTCACCAAACCTTCGATTTGTATTCCAATGCACTGAAAGCGGATTCATGGTGAAACTCGGCGATAACTTCTTTCTCCCCAGGCTGTAAGGTTGGCAGAAAACGTTTCAGCTCGGGACCTTCATAACGAGCCATTCGCTGCTCGTAAGCAGCCATTGCGGGCAAAAAGACTTCCTGTCGATATTTTACAACATCAGGACGCTCATGACCGTCAAGATGTACGCCTTTTCGTAAGACCGTCAAACGCCAACCAAGTGCAGTCAGCCAACGACGAGCAGTCCGTATGCAGAGAGGAGATTTCCTTTGAATTCCAAGACTGGGAAGAATCGTTTCATTGAGAGCAATCTGGAATTTCTTGGGAGTGACGTCGCCAGCCTTTTGCGCCGTAAGCCAATTGCGAACTGCATTTCGAGTGTTTTTGTCTGATAGGAGACTGCGAGAGGTGCGTAATCCTCCTCTCTTTTCCCGAGGCAGTTGCTCAAAGATCTGATAGTGCCTGGCTAGCTGGCGGACATGTCTGGCAAAGTGAACACCTTCCTTTTCATGCCATTGCAATGCGATCTCCTGACTTGCTCTTATCCTTCCCATATTCTTCAAACGAAGTGTTGCAAAGTTACGGAGAATAAGGAGCTGATTAATCTGCCGAAAGCGGTAAGTGTTTCTTCTTTGCAACTGCGAGTTCGTTCTTTATCTGTTCCCTCAGCTCACTCCAGTTGCGAATCTCGGCCTTCCTATCCAATCCAACCCTTTCATCAAGCTCCTCTTCCCAGCTTTCTTCAACAAACTCCTCACGCTGACTCCGCCGTAACGTCAGGATGGTTCAAGTCCGGAGGCGAATCACCATCCCAAGTCAGCACTGGCTCGATCGATTCCTGCCGAATTGGAACAGATGATTCACGATTGCCTGCCCATCCGGTTTCTGGCTCCTCAGATTCAGCATGGATTGGAACAGATGGTTCGCGATCACCTGCCAATCCCAATTCTGGCTCAACAGATTCAGTACGGATTGGGATATCTGGAGTAGAGAGAATAGAGGATGATGAAGAAGATGAGGAGCCGGTAGCTGAGACAGGATTATCTTGAGTATGGAGCCTGAGCACAGTACAATTTCCTCCAGTGAATCCGAATTTCCCCAGGAAATCTTGACCGATCCTTTTGCTTTTGTGGCGGCGCTGACTCCGGGCTGACTTTCGAGCAATGTCAGGGCCAGTCGCGTAAGTCTTGGCGCGTTCTGCATTCAGTGAGTGGCAAAGAAAAAATAGTGGAATTAGATGTTTACCTTTAGGTTCATGCTTTCAACGTGACTTCTTCTTTCGCTGCAGAATCTCTGGAACCCAATCTTCATCATAAATATCACCATCCATTGCCGCCGCATATCGAAACAACGCGTCTTGCAAATTTTCATCCTCAAGAGCCTCATCATCCCAATCTCCTTGCTCAAGAACCTCCTCTTCATCCTCTGAGTCCTCACACCCTTCATACTGAAAGTATTCAGCAGTACGGAGAATATCCTCTGGCATCCAGCAACCATCAGCAATCTCATCCTCTTTGGACTCCTCGGTAACTGGTTCCTCGACATGGGGAATCTCACAATTTTCAGTGGGTTCCTGGGCAGTTTCTAGAGCAGAGGGTTTCAATTGATTCTTGAGACCGGTTATGTTCCGTTTATGTTTTTGGGGACGTCCGCCCTTATTACTGCTCATGTTGCAAAGCGCAGGAAGAGGGGGCGCTTAAAATTTCCTTTTTTAGTGTACAAAAAATGTACTTTACTTCAAAGTTTTTATTTCGGAATCATAATCAGATACATGAAAGGATTATTTTCTGCATTTTCTTTTATTTTTAGTGAATTATTTTTGGGTGCGGCCAATTTTGAGGGGTCAAAAGTCAAAAATCAAATTTGGGGGAAATCGGCTCGTAGGAATACATTATCTAGGTCCTAGATATGGTCTCCATACAGTTTATAAGTCTCTCTGATACCATCTGAAGTCTACAAAACTCAGTCAAGATTTTTGTCGACTTTGATTGTCCGCGACTGTAGAACCTATAGCCGTAGGTGCAGCAACAGGACTAGAGGAAACCTTAAATCCTGCATAGGCCCAAACGAGCCCCCAAGGGAGCCCAACATCTCCAGTGTAGGCATCAAGGATGATACACATGAGTCAATGAAGAAACATGTGCCAGGGGAATACCACAACTTTGTTAAGGTTTTCTCTGCGGAGAGGCTCTAAAGTTAGCAGAACACCGAGTCATACAATATTAAAATAGAAACGGAGGAAAATAAGCTACCGCCTATAGGGAAACTCTATAATATGTCCGAAAGTGGAATTACGGGCACTAAAAACTTATATTGACAACATGTTGCCAAAGGCTTCATACGAGTGTCAAACTCACCTGTAGGAGCACCGGTGTTATTTGCAAAGAAAAAGGGAGGAGGACTACATTTATGCGTAGATTATTGATCCCTAAATAAACTCACTGAAAAAGACCGATACCCACTGCTGCTAATAGGAAATTTGATCGACCAACTTATAAGGCCAAAATATATTGAAAATTGATCTATGCAATGGATATTACAATGTCCGTATAGCTAAGGGCCATGAGTGGAAGACAGCATTTCGGACACGCTATGGTCATTCAAACCATGTGTCATGCCCTTTGGCTTGACAAATGCACCCTCCGTTTTTCAGCATTTTATGAACGACTTATTCCACAATATGGTGGATCAGTTTGTCATAGTGTATTTGGGATGACATTCTTATCTTCTCAGATAATGAGGAAGAACATTGCAAACATGTGCACCTGCGTACTGGAAAGGCTGCAACAAAATAACCTGCACGCCAAACTGGAAAAGTGCGAATTTCACACACATGTTCTATGGAGTACTTAGGTGTTATTATCACCCCGAGGGAGTTATGATGGACCCCAAGAAGGTTCAGGCGGTCCTGGATTGGCACCATTCCAACCAATCTGAAGCAGTTACAATCGTTCCTTGGCTTCGCGAATTTCTACAGATGTTTCATCAATAACTACTCCGGGATTGTAAAGCCGCTTACTAAATTAACTGGAAAAAACAATATGTGGAATTGGACCACGGAATGCCAGTCCGTTTTCGAATTATTGAAAGAAGCGTTCGCAACTGCACCGATCCTACAACATTTCGAGCCCACACTACCCATCATTGTGGAATCGGATGCGTCAGACTACGCCATTCGCGTCCATAGTTTCTCAGCCACACCCAGGTCATGGGGGATATCCACCCATTGCATTCTTTGCGCAATCAATGATAAACGCAGAATTGAATTATGATATCTATGATAAGGAGATGCTGGCTATAGTTGAATCCTTCAAACAAAGGAGAGCTTACCTGGAGGGTTCTACATACACGATCCAAGTATATACAGACCACAACAACTTGCAGTTTTTTACAACTACAAAGCAGTTGAGTCAGCGACAAGCAAGGTGGTCCGAATTCCTTTCCGGATTCGATTTGTCATCAACTATCGGCCGGGAGGCTAGGTGGGAAACCTGACGCTTTGACCAGACGATTGGATGTTTATCCAAAAAAGGAACAACAAGCTTTGGTAAATGCAGGCAACTTAAGGGCCTTGCTGCAGCCAGAGCAGTTATTGCAATTGATTGTGATAAATAACGAGCTATTACTGGCCCGGATCCGGAGAGCCCCTGATGACGCATATGCATTTTCCATTAAAAAGGCATGGAAGAAGGTATACAGGGTCCGTTCAAATGGATGGAAGGACTACTGTTAAGAGGGGGGAGAATATACGTCCCCAACCACGACAATTTGAGACTCGAAATCCTAAAACAATACCACGACCACAAACTTAGGGGACACCCGGGAATCCGCAAGACAATGCAATTGATTTCACAAGCCTACTTTTGGCATGGAATGAAGAAATATGTCAAAAGATATGTCAAAAGTTGTCACACTTGTATCCGGGCAAAGATGATTAGAAAGCGACCTTTTGGACTACTAAAACCTTTACCTATTGCAGAAAGACCGTGGAGTTCGATATCGGTGGATCATATTGTCGAACTACCCGTATCAAATGGATTTGATGCTATCATGGTGGTGGTATGCCAATTAACCAAACAAGTGATTTTCATCTCCTGTAATACAGAAGACAAAGTGCCAATGCTGGCAAAACAATTTATAAAGCATGTGTTCTCTAAACACGGTCTACCAGCAGACATTGTGTCAGATAGGGGAACCATGTTTGCTTCAGAGTTTTGTCAGTCCCTTTGTCAGGCGCTTGACGTCCAATCAAACTTGTCAACAGCATATCATCCCGAGACCAATGGACAAACTGAAAGGACTAACCAGTCCTTGGAACAATACCTTAGAATATTTACTAATGGCGACCAGAATAACTGGGACGAAATCTTACCGCTTGCCGAATTTGTGTATAATAATACACCAAGTGCAACCACAGGAGTCTCCCCTTTCTTCGCCAAAAAAGGGTACCATCCTCGTCTGATGATATCCTTTGACCTCCTTCCCAATCACGCCGCCCAGATGGCCGCCGCTAATATGCAAGAACTGCACGTACACCTTAAGGACCAAATTCACATTACTAATACGGTTTCACAACAACAATTTAATAAATACAGAAGAGAGACACCGGAGTGGAAAGTTGGAGACAAAGTATGGTTGAGCAATGAGAACATACAGACCAAACAAAAGATGAAGAAGCTGGATTGGAAACAGCTGGGACCTTTCAAAATTTTTAAAAGGGTATCCACCCATGCCTACCAATTAAAGCTGCCAAAAAGTCTGAGCCAAATCCACAATGTTTTCCACGTGAACCTCCTACATCTACACCCAGACAACAATGTTCCTGGACACAAAGTACCCGAAGCCCCGCCAATAGAACTCGAGGGGGAAAATGTGTATGAAGTAGAGGATATCCTGAACTCGCGAGTGTTCGGAAGATATAAATCACTACAATACTTGATACGTTGGAAAACATTACGGCCCCAAGGAAGACACTTGGGAACCCCTGATTAACTTAGTAGGGGTAGTGGAAAAGATCCGCCAATTCCAAATCACACATCCGGAAAAGCTGTACGCAACCAAAGAAGAACTTGCAGAGCTACAATGAATGGACAAAGAGGAAATAGATAGAAGGAGGGCCAACAAAAAGCAGGAATGGAAAAAACAGAAACCAAGGAAAGGACCTACCAAAATTGACAACGAGTTACAACCTCCAGGGGAAGCATGCAACCATAATATAGTGAATCCTTATCTGGCATGCGTAAGAAAGCAAATGCGATATTTAAAAAATCACAAAACGATGTATTATTATGGTATTAAACAAAAAAGAAAACGGCCAGCTGTAGCTGTGCAGTCTATGCATTACAACCCAATAAGTCTCGGGCACAAGTAATGTGTTACTAGCTGATAGCTAATGGGAATTGTTATGCATTACTAAAAAATGTACACTATTTTTCTTTTTTTTTATGATATACCTAACCCTAAGCCCTAATCAGACCCCTAACCGAACCCCTAACCAACCCTAACAATTAACCTCAACCCCTAACCTAACCTTAACCCTTACCTAACCCGGTCCGGGGCCGGAACAGCCCTGGACCGCATCCTAACCCTAACCCCTAACCTAACCGAGCCCCAGACCTAACCTAACCCTAACCCTGTGTGCAAAAAATAAGTCAATACATTCAAAATTGGCTTCAAAAACAGTGAAATACACTCAAAATTGAACTTAGAAATTGTACATTCTTGCAAAAATGGCAGGGATCTGATAGCTATTGGCTAGTAATGCATTACTAGTGCCCGAGACTTATCGGAAATAATGCGTAGATTGCACAACAATGGGTGCAACGGCGCACAGCACAGACGAGTTAAAGGAACAAAGGAAATAAGATCCTCTAGGGAACCAGGATTGTCCACCCTTCAAATCTAGGCCTCCGAGCTATGTTTGAGCTCGGGGCGCTTGACATCAATCACATCCCATTTACCCTCAATATCACCTGCATCCTTATCCAAGTCGTCCACGGAACGCTTAGACAAGACCAAACCTGAGGAAGAGTCTGAGACCAGAACCAGGTTAGGAAGGGAATCATCAGTGGATTGAAGAGGAAGTAGGACTAGTAGGAAGCACTATGGTGCCCTGAGGAGAGGGGGTGGCCATCCCAAAGGAAGGAAAAGCATGGCTACAAAACAGTCATTATAATTCAAAAAGAATTGAGCTAGGATGAAAGTACGCACCATACCATGTGTCCGAGGACCATGGTGTCCATCAAAGGAAAATATTGAAGGGAACAATGGGCCACCAACTCGCAGTCGAAGGTATATGACTGCTTCAATAAATGCCTGGCCCCGAGAACCTCGTGAAGGAACATGAGGTTTGATTCTAGAGGACAATTGATGGCCTCAAGGAGAGCTTGAAGCTCAGGAGTGTCAGCTTCTATAGCAAATTGGCGCAGGACATCAGAACCTGCGTGCGCAACTGTGACATTGTGCATGATCACACGCAAAGAACCCTCAAGGTTGGCGTGATGGGCAAGGGAGGCTGAGGTTGCAAGAGTACCGACTTCTCTGTATGCCTTCTCAAGCAAAGAGCAAAGGGCGACGTTGACCTGAAAGGTCTGCGCAAGGTCATCGACAATCGACTCCTTCTCTGCCTTCAGCTCAGCGATTTCTAGAATAAAAAAGAAGCTATGAGCTATTCTAATCCTAGCAGAAAGCAGAAACTCACAATGATTACGTTCTTTGAACAAACTATATTGCCAAGGCAAGTCAATAATGAACACAACCTAATAAGAAAGAATTGGATACATACATCTCCATCTCCACAATGTGATTTTCAACATTGGAGAAGGCTTCCCAAAATCCGAGGATTAGCAATACTCAACTTGCTGAGGAGGTGTTCTACCTCAACAACATTAGCATCATTGATGCCTTGAAGGTGTTAAAGTCGGTGTGGGTGGCCCCTTGCACAGCTTCCAAGTGCTTAGTCTCCCTAGGACAAATCAGCAACATGGAAATAGAGGAAGGGACTAGAGTTACCTCTCCAACTCGGAGAAATGAGTAGCGACGAGATTGGGAGACTCAGCCAAGATGCCGCGGACCTTGACCAATTCATTGGTTTGAGAAGCGACCTGGCAACTCAATTCGGCCTTCTCCCTAGATTGACGGAAATAAGACAGAAGCAGCAAGAGAGGTGAGAAGTGACGTACCTCTCCAAACAAGGAATTATAGCTCGGAGTTCAGCCTCCATGGGTGGCTGGAAGGACATGGCTGGGTGGCACATGCCATTGAGAGCACAAGAAGCAGAGCGGAGGAAACTGGGAGCGACCATTGCAAATGAGAGTTGTGGATAATTTTCCCGGAGAATTCACCTGGATTTTATACCCCTCGATGCATTCCTAGCTGCCTACAACACCACCAAGAATCAGCAAGAAGGGAACATTGCGTATTTCTCTATGCTCAATATGTTACCCAAAAGAGCAACAACACGAGGACGCTTCTAAGATCAAAAATAGTAATAGCAGGGAATACAAATGCTAAAAAGTTATATTAACGGAGGATGAACCATTAATGGACTAATGATAACATAACCTCCCTGCAAGGAATGCGAATCAATTGGACAACCCTACCTAGTCTTCACGGGGTTCAGACCTAACAAGGGGTAATGTTACGACCTGACCCACTTATTTTTCACTTACTACACTTACTATACACTGGATATTACCGATTCATCACTAACACAACCTCTACCTACTATTTCACTAGTGTAGCCCAAGTAGAAACCACAAATACCGCTAGTCAAGCTTGTAACTAGGGGTTATGGAACGTTCCAGAACTAGAACATTCCCGAATAATTACCATAACCACATACTGCAACCATTTCCGTATTTAGAAGTACCTTTACATATAAAAGCCACTGGAACTGGACTCTAAAGCCCCAGTTCTACTATTTTGCATACCTACTTACTAGCTACTGACCCACATCTCTCTCTGTTTTCTTTACTTATGCATACAATGCTCTCGACGCTGTACAAATTACACTTTGGCATTGATCAATACATTTATATTGATCCTTTGATTCCAATCTTGATCACGTCCCGCGATCTTGTACCTCATTGACACCAATCAACACTAATCCGGCCTCACAAATAAGGCCTGTTTGAGACGTTGTCCCGACGTCTCCCTTGAATACCAAGACCATCCCTCAACACCACACACATAACATCCGTTAACAAACCTTTACCTTGCCTGTAAACTATATAAACCTACAACTACAATATACACCACGGTCCACCCTGTTTATCTATATCTGGAAAATGATTGAGAAAAATGAATAGAAAAAAAGAAATTTGTGCTAAATTTCCTAAACCAGAAAGGGCCATTATTGGTGCCGGGAAATATTGCTGGAAATTATACTTTCTACGGCTGATTTCCTGCTCTGAGTTATATTTGGAATATATTGACTTTCATGGCGAAGAAAAAAACCCTTTCACGGCAAGTTTCCTGCCCATGAAATCAAGTGGGAATAGTCCCTTTTCATGTCGTTTTTCCTTTGTATGAAATAGATATAATACACCCCCGGAAAAACCTTGTGATATTACCCCTTTCATGGGCCAAATTAATCATTAATTTCGCCCGTAAAACAAAACTGAAGATTATTGACTGACAAGCGGTTGATGATTGGTCAACAATATGCAGACCATCGAGTCCTAATTGGTTACTCAGTGGAATCGGAAGACGCTAGGGTCTCGCAGTGGCAGAAAATCTGATGCTTCACAAAACTCTCACTGCTTATCCAGCAGTACTCAATTCAAATCTTCTCTTCAGTGGTGGTGGTAATGGATGAAGCCCTGATATATTATATGAGAATATAGTGTACCATACTGAATCGTAACGACGGTAATGCGTAAAGCTAGGTTTGGTTGTCAAGAAAAACAACGTACAATGAAGGAGTGGTGGTATCATACAAAAGTGACTTGCGTTTGGCGCTGTTATGTGGTCGCCTAATATGAGTATGGTAACGTGTAACAGCCCACTGGTTGCTAACTCCGTACTACTGAAAGATGTAATGCTCCAGGTCCTCCGGCTCAGCCCAGGAACTTCGCAAAGAATCTGAGTCTGTGAAGGTACAATACAATGCGAGTGGATTTGGAGTCTCCAACAGTGTACCAAATACGTCATGTAGAAGGGTCCCTGTATAGACGCGTTCAGTACATCATTGACAATCTCGCGAGAGCTGGTCAAAGATAACATGGCATCGGAATAACTGATAGGACAACTGGGGGAAGTGCACTGTTTTCTGGGATGTAGGAAGCAAGGACTAGGATGTTCTCTGGAAGAATTGGGAGAACCAAAGCAAAATTTGCAAGGGTTGGAGACAGAGCAAGCGTCTCTCCAACAGGTGTGAATGTTGGGCACCTGTGTTTGGCGTCAATAGGGCTGAATGCAATGGAGGAGATCTTAACGTGAACCATTTTTTCGAGTTGCGCGACTCACCGAATAAACATCAACCATGTAACAATCATTCTCATCAGTATTGCGGTCTTGCGTCCTGTCCTCTGCGCACAGAGGGATCGCCGGAGACGACTTGGTAAGTCTCAACCTGGTAAGCCGTAAGCCTCGACTTGTGTCGGTGATTTTGAGTGTATGGATGGCAGAAGAGTAGCTTGCCAATCGTCGTAATCTAAAGGAGCAGAAAGATTGTGAATTGTGACTATGAAAGGTCCCAGTTAGTCCAAATGCTTCAAGGAACTGCAGTCAACTCACAATTGACAGCAGATCCTCTGATCTCCCACCAAGGGCATATCACACTGGGAATGGAATTGTGGTGAGAGAATGGGTGTCAGACTGCAGCAAATGATGCCAGGGACAGTTGCCAGAACATCCTCAAGCTTGCAAAAATGTCCCAAAAGGATTCCAGGTCAAAGCTCGCCTTGTTTCCAGATTGCACACTTACAGCTTCTTGGTCACGACATGGGCAGAGGTAAAGGTATAGAAGCAAGTTACCCTGCGCTCGAATTGCACACCTACAGCTTGTCGAGCGCAAATGGGTAGTGAAAGCAAGTCAAGGCACGTGCGGAAAAATCTGGCGCAGATGTGTGGTACGATGATCGTAAGACGTTCATTGTAGTCTAAAGCAGCAGAATTGTAACTATGAAAGGTCCAGGTCAGTTTGAATGCTTCAAGGAACTGCAGTTGACTCACAATTGACAGCAGATCCTCCAATCTCCCACCAAGGGCATATCACACTGGGAACGGAATCGTGGTGAGAGAATGGGTGTTAGACTGCAGCAAATGACGCCAGGGACAGTCGCCAGAACATCCTCAAGCTCGCAAGAATGTCCCCAAAGGATTCCAGGTCAAAGCTTGCCCCATTTCCAGATTGCACATTTATGGCTTCTTGGTCATGACATGGGCAGAGGTAAAGGTATAGAAGCAGGTTTACCCTGCACTCGAATTGCACACCTACGGCTTGTCGAGCGCAAATGGGTAGGTAATGGTTTAAGAAGAAAAGCAAGTCAAGGCACATGATGATCCGCTTGTCGGAAGATGTGCGCCAGACATTAGATGCCCAAAGTACAACATCTGATTTAATCGATTTATATAGTAGAAGAGATTATTGAATGCCCAACTTACTGTGTTATCTGTGTTGATTAGCTTAATATAATCTTCTTGTAGGGTTAGCCGCATCCAGAGATAATCACTGGAGTTCTTCAAACTCTCACACCACTCGCTCACTCATTGATCTCAGTACTTATTGTGACAAAAAATCGAAATCTGTACATTTGCACTGTTTAAGCATTAAGATACTACAAGATATACTCTATGTCGTTTCCATCCCGGAAGAGGACTTTCGGAAGAGGACTAAGTTCGCAAACACTGTTTCGAGTATTCCTGGCTCCACATCCTCCTAAAAGACTGAACAATGTCCTCCCTATCCATAATTGTACCGTTGTCCCTCACAAACTGGCAATCCATGCATACAACGAGTGTCCTGCTGTCCCCGCAAAGTGGGACACAACCGCAGAAAGAGACATTGGTATCCATTATCATTAACTCCATACGCTCCTTGTCAACCATCTCCTTGTCTTCTAGTGCGTCTTCTTGCAACATTATCTCATACTTGCTGAGTGTAGGCTTAGATAAATCAAAGATCACCACCAATCGTGCGGAAATATTACGTTTCGCCCGTGATACCATGTTGCTCAGATCACCATGATCTCTGGCGATTTGTATTGCCACTGATGCCATGTCTTGTATGTAGGCTAAGTTGATGGATGGGATGATATGTTCACCGCGAGGTTGACCATAGATTGGATGCTCTAGACAGACATGTAAGAGTTCCGCGTGGTTCAATGGCAAATTCACCCAACATGGATCATGCTCGCAATACCTCTGCACTCACGCTGGTGAATGGCTTTGTAATGTTGGCGCTGACATTCGACTCCGCAGTACACAAAAGTCAGACAACGAGAACACACACGGGGAGGCCGAACACTCAAGATGTCTGTAGTGGTGTTTGCACACTGGATTGCCATGTCAACTAATATACCAATGAAAGAGAAAAAGAGACTCGCCTGATCATAGGAGCAATGGAGGAGCCTCGCAGAGTCCCATAATGCCCTCCTCAACACACACGCATCTGTACTATAGAATTCGTGTTTCAACTGGTCCCACGCTTCCTGGAGGGCTACATTGTCACGGCCTGCCCTGAGCCGCAAGGAGGCAATGGACAGTTTTCTCTCGACGAGTTTCGCGCACACTGGATGAGGTTGCCTTTTACACATCAAGAGACAGCGTGGTACGCTTTGTAACTATGCACACTCTGCACTAGTTTGCGAAGTGTGATAACTGCTGCGTGTGTTGCAGTTCCACAACCTACACCGTCCCGAACTCCGTCAAGAAAACAATAGGTGCTTGCCACCATTGATAAGAGGTCATGGTCAAGAGCTGATACAACCCAGCGCGCTCCACCGGATAACCAAACCAGATAGCAGCGCAAGACCAAATTGATACAACAAATCCGGATTTCAGTGGTGGAACAAAGATCTGGACCTACAACCCTGATTTTGAGATCCATCAAAAGTGCCCAGAGTCGGCCTGAATGATCCATTGCAACGCTTGCTTTGTCCAGAAAAACACTGGCTTGATTTCCCGGAATGCGCAAAAGCTGTAAAAACAGATAAATTTCCTGACCATCAACAGAGGATGAGTCATTGTGATCTTCCACCACGGAAGCGATGCGATGCTTCCAGAGATTGACAAAAGATTTACCGGTAATCTTGAGGCAACATGCATCGAACTGCCTCGCAAAAGCACACAGACTGTGTTTGTCTACGAGTTGTTCTATCTTTGTGTCCTCGAGCATCTGCATCACGTATGGCCGAGTGCGGGGTTGGATGATCGCGACAACCCAAGCCAGCGATAACAGGTCTAAAAATCCAGAGGAATCAAATATCTTGCAGGCAAGACTGATTTGTGTTTCTCTTTTGGACGAGAAAGAGAGGATTTGAGTCAATGCTGAAAGCACTGGCAGAGCACTGGCGAGCGCTCTAAGTATGCTTTGCGATGACGGATGTCTTTCCGTCTCGAAGATATGATTGCTTTCAAGCCCGCATTTCAACCAAGGCCACCACCGCTGCCAATTTCGCGCAATTTCACAGTCAAATTGCTTCAGATCTGCCGGCAATTGCTGGATACATATAAGACCTTGGTGAGGTCAGAGCTTACTTTCACCCAAAAGAACACAACTGGACTGTATATTTGTCTAGGTATTCTCGGCGGGTGATGGTGTAAAGCTAAAGTACGAGTGACATAAAGTGACATTTATATAGTAACATGAATGAATTAAAAGATAACATAACAATGTATGCATAAGGGAACGGGGGTGTTACACCCTCCCCGGCCAGATTGAGTCCACAGGAGCAATTGACAATTAAGCCCGGAGATTGAGTACCCACAATAGCGTGTTGTGAGTGCCTAATCAACATGTTGGGCAGTATGTGCAATGATACTCACGACAGCGTGTCGTGAAAGTCAAGGTAGTTGGGGCTATGACATTCACAATGGCGTATTGTGAAAGTCAAAGCCTAGCACTCACCTCAATAGCGTGTTGAGGTGAGCGCTGGTAGTACAACGGGACGGTTAATTACTGTTGATTCCCTCCATGGGGGCAGTGGGCGGTACTTTGGACTGGGCCAAAGCGGTGTTAGATGAAGAAGAGCCAGAGGCTCCTGCCGAGTTACTACTCGACGCAATCGCATTTGGTGGACTGTCGTAGGACAGACCACCATCATCTGTGATGAGAGGTGCGGGGAAGAACCCTACCCCAGGAATGGGATGACTTGGGCGAGAGACTAAGCCCTCAGGTGCCCACATGTTATCATTGAGTCCAGCGGGAACATTCCCCGTGGACAGTGCACTCTCAACTCGGCCTTGAATCATGAGAGCCTCGTTGACCGTTAAGCTATCCGATGGATGGAAAGCTATGATCCATGTGAGGGCGAAGACAGCAGTGTCTTCCCCCATCAGGACAGTGATACCTTGGGAGGTGTAGAATCTCGCTACATCCTCCAATGTAGCGTTTTGTGTGTTGTCCGGGAAGGTGGACACCGTAATTTCCGGGGCGACTGTAGCCCCTGTTGACATGATCAACGAGGCATACAGTCCTGGAGTTGCAAACAACTCCGCTGACAGAAGGAGGAAACGATTTTGCTCAAGAGCGATCATTCCTTGTGGCAGTTTGGGTGCCCAGTTATGAACAAGGAGATGTCCTCAGACACTGCGTAAGGAAATGTGATTACTAGAATCACAAACAATGCCTGGGGGCATCATATTAGGGTGGACATGATAATACCGCGCCCAGGCTTCCGGTGGGTCAGATTTAGCAGGATTTTTCAATCCCATCTGACCCCCGGTCTCCTCCTCAAGATTGTTGTCTTAGACGACAAAGCTTGAATTGACGAAGTGGAAGATGTAGCCCTTCCACTTATAATAGCAGTGGGGAGACTCCCCTCTGTGTAAGAAGAGGAGAGCTCAAGTTCGGGCATTGCCCGACTTTGGGTCCCGATCGTAGGCATATTCTACAAAACGCGGCCTGAAGAAGTTGGAGAAGACGGTATGCTCAAGAGCATTCCGTTGACCTGCCGGGACCTTGCAGACCTCCCTGTACAGGTCCCTGCAAACCTTGAACGCAGGCCAGGGCAAATTTCCGGTGTTAACACCAGAATTGTCGAAGTCTCGCAGTATGCGAGCCAATGACAGGTATTGGATGGCCAAGGTAACTTCCTCAGCCTTCTTGATGTCGGCATGGGCTTCTTTGCCCCCTCGAGCAATTGGTAATCCCAATTGATTGTTGCGTTGTGCGTCCATAGCTTCATTGCCATAGAAAATGTAGCCCTTGGAGGTACGATATCCACCGTCAGGTAGGATTTCTGGAGACACTGGGTCTCGTTTACGCAGGGGGAAACTGAGCACTGGCTCCATCTCTCCCACCATGGTTTCGACTGGGTCAATACCTGCAGAGGACAGCATCGCCTCATCTTCATTCTGGGATGAAGCAGTAGTGGGAGCCATAGAAGGACCATCTCTGGTAGTGCGCTTGCACTTACCGTGACGGTCTGGGGAATCGTATTCGGGAGCTTGAGAATCAAGTCCCTGGTTGTGGGCTCACCGACAAGAGACTTGCTCTTGAAGCTGGCCTACTTCCGCTTTGAGGCTATCGCATTGAACACGCAAACGGTCTCGTTCATCTCACAAATGTGCGAGGTCGTCTTCACCATCATAGTATTTACGACGTAAATCCTTGTATCCGAGTTGCTCACTGGCAAGCTCAGCACTCAACTCGCCAATACGCTGGGTGAGAGATGCTACGTCTCCACCAGCAGGAATATTTCCCACTGCAGACTGTCAATAATAATCGACGCGTCTGCTTGTGGCAGCTCTGAAAGAGGGCTCGTTGTCGACGAATGCCGGAAGCAAGGGTGATACAAAAGCATCACACTGAGAGCATGTACCCCGTGCATGAATTACGGTGCCCAAACTCTCATTGAAGGTCCATGGATTAACCATGGAACCTCCAGGGTACGGAGGGTGCATAACCGAGTTTGGCGCTGGTCCAAACATCGGCATTTGCGAGTAGGATGGCATGGATGTACCAGCCATTGCCGCTGGGTTGTATCCAGCTGCAAAGTTGGGGTTCGATCCAGCTGAAGGCGGGATCGAACCAAACACAAAGCTCGAAGGATTGGATCCTTGAGATTGCGATTGAAAGCCATGGTTAGAGAAACCAGGGTTTAATGGCGCGTAATGCACTTGGGAAGGAGGAGGATGAGCGAATGGGAATTGGGATTGGGGAGGATACGATGGAGGATGTGGCGTAAAGCCACTGGGATAGGATGTTGGACTGGGTCCAACATCGGTTGTGTTGCCTGTAAAGGCATTTTGGGGCCCAGTCAAAGACTGGTCCGATGCAGGAGGTGCGGAAGGCGTTTGGCGGTCAGCCATTGTCAACGTTCAGCTTCAAGTTGGAATTTCAGTTGAAATCCCGAAGCTGCCGTCATGTGATTTGTGGCGGTGCCTCCGTAACGGATCACCGTAGGCATGTCAATTTGACAATTCCGAGGAATTGCCGCATGGTAGTTCCCACCAGTTGGTAACTCCATGCTGCTCTAGATATTTATCTAGAGCTGCTGTTGGATCCTTTCCAGGATCCCCAGCACCTTCGTCAGTGTTCCATTCTGTATGGAACACGAGATTGTCTCTTTCCCAATGATGGCCTACAATCTCCTCTTGAGCGTGCCATTCGATGTTGGATTTATATCTGAAGTTGTCTGGCTCTTCCACTGACGTCCTTGACGTCAGGTAGAAATTTTTGAGGGCCTTGTTGTCCTCGATACGCTCCACTGTCTTCACCATCTTGCTAAGTGTAGCAAGATCGGGAGATGCGCCGCGTTCTATCATTTCTGAGATGATAGAGGTGGGCAGCCCGTCCAGGAATTTCTTCCTGAGGGCATAAGAGTTAGGTGGGCGGGTCATTCTTGACCCTTACCGCTGAAGTTCGGCTTTATACGCCTGTACGCCCTTTTCAGGATCGTACTCGGTAGCCTCGAACTTTTCAGCTGCTACGTGTATAGTCATAGCTTGCACGAATCGGGCGAATAGCCCTAGTATGACTTTCTCGAAAGTCCAATGCAGCTGGGAACAATGAAGTCCTGTAACTTCATCGTTGTACCAGCGTAATGCGTCCTCGTCGAGGAAACTTCCTACAACTTGGACGTGTTGGTCGTCATTGACCTTTCCAACTAATCGTGAAATCACGATCCATCGGAGTAGGGCCAAAAGCCAGGTGTCGAACTCTTCAACGTCGTTTGATCCTGTAAATCTGGAAGGATTCGGGATCTTGATGCTCTTAAGCAGCTCAGTACTCTGGACCGTTTCATGGTTGCAGTAGTGCCGGATTTGTTTTTGGTATTCTCGTAGAATACCCTTGAGCCAGGACTCACGACGTTCATTGTCGTCAGTTCTTGCTCGGAGTTTCTTGATAGCTTTACATTGCAAATTGCAACATACTTTCTTGTCAAGAAACTTGTTATTAGGTGCAAATGCACCTATCCAGTCATCGTCTGACGATGAAGATTCCTCGGAAGAGGATGATGGTGATGATGGTGGAGGGGGAGGTGGAGATTCACCTTCAGATGAATCATCCCAAGGCGTGCGGTGATGATGGGCAGGCTTTTTGCCTTTACGACTCTTGTTGTCCCTTCCGTCGCCGTCAACATCTCCATTGTCCCCGGGGGGACCATTACCACCTGGAGGACTATGTCCTCCCTGGAGTTTCCTATCCTCACTTACGTGAGAATTGTTTTGAGTTTGGTTTACCGAACCTGCTTGGAACCCACAATTGTATTGTGGATTCTGCTGGTTGGTGGGCGAATAGCCCACTCTACCAGTGTATTGGGGAGGATACATGTCCTCCCTTCTATCCCACACTTCATGAGGAGTGTGGGACTTGTCGACAGGGTATCCGCTTCTATTGAAGCCGATTCCCTGGTTGGGAATATTAGACACTCCAGATTTTCGGAGGTCATTGTTTCTGAGTCGCTGGTTAGCGACTCAGTTTTCCCAACTCCGTTGGAGTTGAGTTGCAGCAACAGCTGCGGCAATCTCTTGCCTTGGAAGAAGAAACATTTCTTCCCTCCGATCCCACACCTCACGGGGAGTGTGGGCTTTGTCAACAGGATATCTGCTTCTGTCGAAGCCAATACCCTGGTCGAGGATGTTGGACGCTCCGGAATTTTGGAGGTCGTTGTTTCTGAGTCGCTGTTTAGCGACTCGGTCTTCCCAATTCCGTTGAGAATCAACAAAAGGTGGATCTGCAGCATTTGCTGCTGTGCTCACCTGCACAGTGGCAGGGTCATTGGCATTGGTATCCAGTACCATTGCCGTTTGCGCAAACGCAACTATCGGCGAAGTAACTACCTCGGATATTTTGCGTATTGGGGTAGGATCACGGATCCTATCCCATTTGGCCGTTGGTACGGCCTGACTTTCGTCAAACATCGCAGGGCATTGATGAATGTAATGAACATTTGTGTTTGAGGCTAAGCCCAGACGACTGGTAGCTGCGGCTACCGGTTCACGATTCTTAATTCCTGACAAAACGTCAGGAATTGAGGTCGCAATCCCAGAATGGTGGTCACTCAGTTCCACCAGCACTATTCGGGGTCTCGTCACTACAGGCAACGTTGATCTCGAACGGGATGTAGATTCTACATCCGAGTGCAATTGAATTCCAGGAGGAGTTCCTGGACTCATTGTATTTACCAACGTATCCATGAGTTTTGAAAACTCACGGGCTACGTTTATGCTTGTTTCTTGTGCTTCCACACAGGCATGAGCGACGTTTCTCATCTGTTGAAGGAATTCAACAGACAAGGAGAGGTCGGAACTGAACGGCTCCAAGGGAGCGTTCCATTTTGACACTAGATTAGTGTCACTCTGCCATGTATGCTCAGGAGCGTTCGAGTTGTTGATGACATTTTGAATGTCGTCACGGTTGTCCAGAGAATCGTAACAATTCTCGGACTCGTAGGTGGACTTGGTCATAGGACCGGGTTTTGTGAAATTAAAAAACTTTAATTTCGATCGCGCAAAGTTACGCTTTGATGTCACTTGTGTTTAGCACAAGTAAAGAACACGGAATACGAAGAGTATTGCAAGATGTTCAAAAAAGTATAAGACCTCGGTGAGGTCAGAGCTTACTTTCACCCAAAAGAACACAACTGGACTGTATATTTGTCTAGGTATTCTCGGCGGGTGATGGTGTAAAGCTAAAGTACGAGTGACATAAAGTGACATTTATATAGTAACATGAATGAATTAAAAGATAACATAACAATGTATGCATAAGGGAACGGGGGCATTACAATACAGAACTGTTCCATTTCCAAGATGAAGTCCTGAAAAGTGGAAGGGATATCGTGGTGAAGGTCCAAAGACGGCGGAGAACTGGAGTCAATGATTCGCTGCAAAGAAACAGGAATCCTGTACATCCTACTGTTCACTAGATTGAGCTAAAGTAATGATTCGCTTTTGACGCATCGTACCTCGATATGCGGATGGGAGAATATTGAGATTGAAAGCAGCACTATTGGTTGAGTGGCCAGGCAGAATGCAGCGCCAAAGATGAAGTTGAAAAGAAGTTGAGACCGTTAGTTGATGTCTTTGTATCCATGTTCTTTGAGCCTTTGTCTTGAGCCTGCACACGATCACATGTGTTGTCGTGCACATGCGCGCTGTGCGCACTCTGATCATGAGATATCTGAGAAACACTTAATGGGTGCTGTTGAGGAGGCAAAAAAAGCAATTGCATGAGTAATCAAGCCCTGTTGAATGGAATACCTGACCTTTTCTGCTCCTCAATTCTGGTTGGTATCAGGCAGAGTTTGGATCAACCGAGAAAGCCTTTTGAGATTGGGAAGCTTGTTTTTGAGATCAGTAAACTCGGGGATCATCTATAAAGCAAAGAATAGAATGTTATTTCCAGATGAAATGAGAGCTATGTAGGTATAACGTATGGAAGCCTGAGTTCCATGCATATTGACATTGTCTACAAGAGTTGAGATTGTATCAAGAAATGAGCTGAATAGAGGAACTTACCATCTCCCCCAGTGCAATTTATCACCAATTCCTCCTTTGTGAGCTTGAGGCTGGATTCGTGGGCCGAGCTAATCACAAATTAGCAGTGAAGTACGTGCAAGAAATGGTGGCATACATTGGGGACAACTTGGTAAGTCTCGACCTGATAAGCCGCAAGCCTCGACTAGTATTGGTGATTTTGAGTGTATGGATGGCGGAAGAGTAGCCTCCCAATCATCGTAATCTAAAGCAGCAGAAATATTATGAATCGTGACTATGAAAGGTACCAATCAGTCTGAACACTTCAAGCAACGGCAGTCAACTCACAATTGACAGCAGATCCTCCGATCTCCCACCAAGGGCATATCACACTGGGAACGGAACCGTAGTGAGAGAATAGGTGTCAGACACCAGCGACTGATGCCAGGGACACTCGCCAGAACATCCTCAAGCTCGCAGAGGTGAAGGTATAGAAACAAGTTTACTCTGCGCTCAAATTGCACACCTACAGCTTGTCAAGCGCAAATGGGTAGTGAAAGCGAGTCAAGGTGCGTGCAGAAAAATCTGGCACAGATGTGCGGTATGATGATCGTCAGGCGTTCATTGTAGTCTAAAGTAGCAGAAAGATTGTGAATTGTGACTATGAAAGGTCCCAGTTAGTCCAAATGCTTCAAGGAACTGCAGTTGACTCACAATTGACAGCACATCCTCCGATCCCCCACCAAGGGCATATCACACTGGGAATGGAATTGTGGTGAGAGAATGGGTGTCAGACTGCAGCGACTGACACCAGGGACAGTCGTCAGAACATCCTCAAGCTCGCAAGAATGTCCCAAAAGGATTCCAGGTTAAGCTTGCCCTGTTTCCAGATTGCACACTTACGGCTTCTTGGTCACGACATGGGCAGAGGAAAAGTTATAGAAGCAAGTTACCCTGCACTCGAATTGCACACCTATGGCTTGTCGAGCGCAAATGGGTAGTGATAGTATAAGAAGAAAAGCTTGTGCGTCAGTCGTTAGACGCCCAAAGGATTTTTGCTAAACAACGTCCAATGGACTCAATGTGTTAGCCTTGCGCCAGTTGCTCTTATAAACTTATGTATTTATTTCTTATGAAATTAATTAAACTCGGCTACTTTACGCTTTTGGCAGACCCCGGATGTTATTGACTCGATTGTGAAGATTTAAGAAGCGGGTTGCCAAGCAATGGAGAGATGGATTCTGGTAATCTCAACGAGATGTAGCAAGTAAGCTAAGATCATGGATGAATAAGACATAGCATGGATTACTGCTACCAGAGATGGGAAATCAGCCACGTTCACTGTGCATACAATGAAATTCACACGAACCCAGAGTTTTGCCCAAGCGTTCAGCCAAGGGGACACGCAGCAGGACCAGCACAAATTAATATAGTAAAGGAGATAAGTGAATGCTGAATAGTGGACTACATGTACCAGTAGGTAGCATACATGCACAGGAGGAAGACCTGCGCCGGCCAAGCCAAAGCGTAAAATCCCACTCACAATCGAGATCCATCAAGTTCAAGAAGAGTCATCAATTTGATATGATCAACAAATTTGAATACTTAGTGACACAGTTACAGAACAAGAAAGATGAGAGAGAATCAATTCAAAGAAGAGAGGAAAAAACAGTGTCTAGAGAGTCGAAAGTAAGTGAGAAGAACCGATAGTATCAGAGAAGCTATCTCGAGTACATGCTTTACCATTTTCTCATCTCAGATGATCCCAGATTGTTCATTAACAGTTGTTGAGGGGAGAGATGCATGGTCCGAGATTGCCGATGATCTTCCGACAAGCGGATCATCATGTGCCTGGACTCGCTTTTCTTCTTATACTATCACTACCCATTTGCGCTCGACAAGCTGTAGGTGTGCAATTCGAGCGCAGGGTAAACTTGCTTCTATACCTTTACCTCTGCCCATGTTGTGACCAAGAAGCCATAAGTGTGCAATCTGGAAACGAGGCGAGCTTTGACCTGGAATCCTTTTGGGACATTTTTGCGAGCTTGAGGATGTTCTGGCAACTGTCCCTGGCATCATTCGCTGCAGTCTGACACCCATTCTCTCACCACAATTCCGTTCCCAGTGTGATATGCCCTTGGTGGGAGATCGGAGGATCTGCTGTCAATTGTGAGTCAACTGCAGTTCCTTGAAGCATTTGGACTAACTAGGACCTTTCATAGTTACGATTCACAATCTTTCTGCTGCTTTAGACTACGATGAACATCTGGCTGATCATAGTACCGCACATCTGTGCCAGATTTTGCCCCACGTGCCTTGACTCGCTTTCACTACTCATTTGCGCTCGACAAGCCGTAGGTGTGCAATTCGAGCGCAGGGTAAACTTGCTTCTATACCTTGGCCGCTGCCCATGTCGTGAACAAGAAGACGTAAGTGTGCAATCTGGAAACAGGGCAAGCTTAACCTGGAATCCTTTTGGGACATTCTTGCGAGCTTGAGGATGTTCTGACGACTGTCCCTGGCGTCAGTTGCTGCAGTCTGACACCCATTCTCTCACCACAATTCCATTCCCAGTGTGATATGCCCTTGGTGGGAGATCAGAGGATCTGCTGTCAATTGTGAGTCAACTACAGTTCCTTGAAGTATCCGGACTAACTGGGACCTTTCATAGTCACAATTCACAATCTTTCTGCTCCTTTAGATTACGACAATTGGCAAGCTACTCTTCCGCCATCCATACACTCAAAATCACCGACACAAGTCGAGGCTTACGGCTTACCAGGTCGTCTCCGGCGATCCCTCCATGCGCAGAGGACAGGATGCAAGACCGCGATACCAATGAGAATGATTGTTACACAGTTGATGTTTATTCGGTGAGTCACGCAACTCGAAAAATTGGTTCACATTAAGCTCTTCTCCATTGCATTCAGCCCTATTGACGCCAAACACAGGTGCCCAACATTCACACCTGTTGGAGAGACGCTTGCTCTGTCTCCAACCCTTGCAAATTTTGCTTTGGTTCTCCCAATTCTTCCAGAGAACATCCTAGTCCTTGCTTCTGCTACGTCCCAGAAAACAGTGCACTTCCCCCAGTTGTCCTATCAGTTATTCCGATGCCATGTTATCTTTGACCAGCTCTCGAGAGGTTGTTGATGATGTACCAAACGCATCTATGCAGGGACCCTTCTACATGACATATTTGGTACACTGTTAGACTCCGAATCCACTCGTATTGTATTGTACCCTCGCAGACTCAGATCCTTTGCAAAGCTCCTGGGCTGAGCCAGAGGACCCTGTCCTTGCGGTTATAAAGAAATTAATATTCTTCAGCACTCCAAACACCATGCTCTGCAGCCTTCCACCCCGACCGAGTCTTTTGACAAAGAGCTCCCGCATAACGCGGCCCTGTGTCCGGAGCGTCCCCAGTGTACCTTCCTAGCTGATTGCACTGTTAATTGCCGTCTTACTCTCAAAGAATACGACATAAATGTCTAGCGGTATGGGTCTCAAGCGCACTATTGGCATGGCATGCATGGATGGGATGATGGGCAGGTTTGCAAATGCATCCCTGTGGGAGTGGCGGCAAATATCATACCTAAACTGTCTACCAAGCCTTACAGCAGCAGATCAATCTGTTTGGTCGTCCTCCTAACTCCTTTTACACTGGCCTGGCTGTATATGCAACCTGCAGGTCTGATAAATATGCTTTGTTATTTATCGGATTGGCCAACAGCAGTTCAACCTGGGTGGAAAGGGTACAGTGATGCTCACAGATGTGTTGATTAGTGCAGGCCGGAAATCGAAGTGCTCTGCGGCCTTATTGGGGATATCAAGCCCACGATTGCTAGTGCGCAGAGTATAGTCTGCTAGTTGTTACTGCCACTCCTAGTGGTAAGCAACTGCGCACATCCCATAATGATTTGGTTTCTCATCATGTCCTATAGGTTCTCCACGATATAGGCAGTGCACTCGTTATCTTGCAGGTCTTCAAATTGGTTGAAAGGTCACGGTGTTTATTAAGCCTAGTGTGGTGAAGGTATGTCTAGTTTTCATCGCATTTCTTACGTTCAGTCAAATAACGTTTGAATTCGCCCTAGCTTGGTGCCATGCATTATGCGATGAAACTGAAAAAAAGAGAAGGATTTCGCGTTCCGAAGATTCTGTTCCTTAGTTCAAGTCCACCCTGCTGGTATTACAGACAGCGCAAGTCAATTCCATTGCTGCAATTCTTCTTTTTCTCATTAAGTATGATTACAGAGTCTAGTCTGGTTCCGCAACTCAATCATTCGATGGAAAAAACCATCTCTTGAACTGAACATTATGTTCACGACACTGTTGCAAGGTTTCAAGCTAAACGACGAAGCCAGATGGACCGTTCAGGTGTCCGCGTTTTCTTCCTTGATCCAGAAGCAACTCCCAGCGCGCTACAGCATCTAAGCATTGGGAACCTTTCTTTTCTTTTCTCTTTTTTGGTCCATCAAGTTTCGGTTCAAATACAATAGCTAGTTTTCCTTTCTCATTGCGATCCCTTTGTAATGTTTTGAGAGGTATATACTTAATATACTTTATTCATGATCATGGGGTTCACTCATGGGCTCTAATATCACGGTGAGGCTCAGTCAGACCGTTCTTATATATGCAATGGACACCCAAGATTCAGATTTGAAAATGAAATTTGGGACAGATCATCTTCCGACAAGCGGGTCATCGCATCAAAGTAAGAACCACCCTCCTTGCTCTTCTCTGAGTCTTCGAACGTTCTCTTGAGTCGAAATTTGCTCCCAGCAACAATGAAGACAGCCAAGAAGGTATATGCTTGCAAACCCGTCTCAAGGTCTACTGAATGCTGCTTCTGCAGTGGATCACTGTCAGCGTTGCAGATAAGAGAAAATGTCGTTGTAAACTGTCTAGGGAATGAGGAAGGTGGCAAACTGCCGAAGTCAGAATAGAACCGGGAAAGGGACTCGCTCAGAATGGCTCATAACTTACACTTGGTGGACGTCTTGCAAACATCGCGAGTGAAAATTCGGAAGTTGAAATGTCGTGCTTGTTTTATATAACCACCGTGATAAGTATGACATGAAGACAAGAGAGCGATCTTTTCTTATGAGTGGTATATATGAGAGTTTGAAGAACTCCAGTGATTATCTCTGGATACGGCGAACCCTAAAAGAATATTATATTGAGCTAATCGACACAGATAACCCAGTAAGTTTGGCATTTACTAATCTCCTTTACTATATTAATTTGTGCTAGACCTGCTGTGTGTCCCCTTGGCTGAAAGCTTGGGCAACACTCTGGGTTCACGTGAATTTCATCGTATGCACAGTGAACGTGGCTGATTTCCTATCTCTGGTAGCAGTAATCCATGCTATGTCTTATTCATCAGCTTACTAGATTACCGGAATCCATCTCTCCATTGCCTGGCAACCCGCTTCTTAAATCTTCACAATCAAGTCAATAACATCCGGGGTCTGCCAAAAGCGTAAAGTAGCCGAGTTTAATTTCATAAGAAATAAATACATAAGTTTATAAGAGCAACTGGCGCAAGGCTAACATGTTGAGTCCATCGGACGTTGTTTAGCAAAAATCCTTTGGGCATCTAACGACTGCCGCACAAGCTGGAGATCATCCGAATCAGACTGCACATCTGTGTCAGATTTTTCCGCACGTGCCTGGACTTGCTTTTCTTCTTATACTATCACTACCCATTTGCGCTCGACAAGCCGTAGGTGTGCAATTCGAGCGCAGGGTAAACTTGCTTCTATACCTTTACCTCTGCCCATGTCGTGACCAAGAAGCCGTAAGTGTGCAATCTGGAAACGGGGCGAGCTTGACCTGGAATCCTTTTGGGACATTCTTGCGAGCTTGAGGATGTTCTGGCGACTGTCCCTGGTGTCAGTCGCTGCAGTCTGACACCCATTCTCTCACCACGATTCCGTTCCCAGTGTGATATGCCCTTGGTGGGAGATCGGAGGATCTGCTGTCAATTGTGAGTCAACTACAGTTCCTTGTAGAATTCAGACTGACATGGACCTTTCATAGTTACGATTCACAATATTTCTGCTGCTTTAGACTACGATGAACGTCTGGCGATCATCGTACCGCACATCTGCGCCAGATTTTTCCGCACGCGCTTTGACTCGCTTTTCTTCTTAAACTATTACTTACCCATTTGTGCTCGACAAGCTGTAGGTGTGCAATTCGAGCGCAGGGTAAACTTGTTTCTATACCTTCACCTCTGCGAGCTTGAGGATGTTCTGGCGAGTGTCCCTGGCATCAGTCGCTGGTGTCTGACACCTATTCTCTCACTACGGTTCCGTTCCCAGTGTGATATGCCCTTGGTGGGAGATCGGAGGATCTGCTGCCAATTGTGAGTCAACTGCAGTTCCTTGAAGTATTTGGACTGATTGGTACCTTTCATAGTCACGATTCATAATCTTTCTGCTGCTTTAAGTTGCGGCAATTGGGAAGCTACTCTTCCACCATCCATACACTCAAATTCACCAACACAAGTTGAGGCTTGTGGCTTACCAGGTCGAGACTTGTCATCTCCGGCAGTCCCTCCGTATGCAGAGGACAGGACGCAGATATCAGGATGGAGTCCCAGCTTCATAGGATCAAGAACGAAAGACCGTGATACCAATGAGAATGATTGTTACATGGCTGATGTTTATTTGGTGAGTCGCGCAACTTGAAAAAAATGGTTGATGTTAAGCTCTTCTCCATTGCATTTAGCCAAATACAGGTGCCCAACATCACACCTGTTGGAGAGACCTTTGCTCTGTCTTCAACCCTTGCAAATTCTTCTCCAGTTCTCCCTATTCTTTCAGAGAACATCTTAGTCCTTGCTTCCGCTATGTCCCAGAAAACAGTGCACTTCACCAAGTTATCCTATCAGTTATTCCAATCCCATGTTATCTTTGGCCACTTCAGCAGCTCTCGATGGGACCGCATAGTTTGCAGCGTAAGTATCTGGGTATGATTTGGCTACAGGATATCCAATGTGTTCTCATGGTTCTGTTGATCAGTGAAGACTTCAATCCCTCTGAGCTTCCGAGGTAGGATGAAGCTGCTGAACTGCATGAGCTACTGCAGCATTGATCCTCGTCTCAAGGTCCTTACATGTGCAAATAATTGATAAGCCACATGCAATGAGAGGTCATCTGGCTCCATGTGCATCCAGTGAAAATTCAACTAGTGGTATGTTTTTGACCTCCTTTCCCTGATACGATACTAAAAAATGGTATGGTTTGCAGTCAAAAGTTGCACCACTGTTTTCAATCAACAGGTGCGTTCAAGGCTTTCCGGAAGGCATACTTTTGGCTCCTTCCACGCGGCTATGGACAAGCACCTCGCTGACTGTGGTAATATTCTCCTTTGTCAAAATTCGACAAATTTCCCATTAATCATTCTCTTTCAGCTTCTTTCAACGCCTGCAAGATGTCTTCTCAAATCCCTCCTCGTCTTCTCCGATTTCACATCCTACCTCCTGGGCTTGTCCCAGTATCTTCTATTATCCTTGTTGATAGCCCGGCAATGACTGGAAGTAAGTCTTAGAGATTGCAGCATATCTCATTGCTGACCACTGAGTCTGCAGCAAATGACACCATTAACTCCTCTGAGCAGGCTCAGGTCCAGGACAATCACCAAAGTCCCAGCCCTGCTCACAATATGCTTAGATTGTCTTTGTTCTTTGTCATCGGTCTCGTTGCATGAGGGCTATTTGTTGGCAGTGAGTATTTTATGAATCGCCTTCAGCTCAAAGACTAACACTACCTCCTAGGGTTGCTTCCTCTTCCAATTGATTTAGATTTGGTCAAGGCTATCATTGTTGGTGGCATTGACCATGTATCCTCTTTGCAACTTCAGGACTGGGTAAATATGCACTATTTATCCGCCCTACTGCTCTCTTACCAGTTTACATACAGCTTGGGTTCTACATTGTCTGTCTACTCACCTTCATTGCATTTGTGATGCGCCCCCGTTACGTCCTAGTGGTGTAATATCCTCTGTAGCACAATGCACACTTTGAGGATTTGGATTGAGTGCTATTAGTACTAGAGTTGTGCTACGTGAACAATTAGAATGCCTCCTTCTAACTCAAACAAGTAATATTGACTCTATAAGCCCTTTTACCGCCCTTTGTCACAATACTGATATCAGCAAGCGAGCGAGCGGTATGAGAGTTTAAAGAACTTCAGTGATTATCTCTGGATATGGCGAACCCTACAAGATTATCTTCAGCTAATCGACACGTCGTGATTAACTTTCATTGGATCAATATTGACAATGTAAATTGACGCCTTTGAAACAATTGAATTGCACAATTAGAATTTAGGATGCAAAACGCTCCGCATACCGACAAAGCGTATTGCTGATATTATATCGTTCCAGTGCCAGTACTGCTTCTCGTGATGATCATTGGGATACATATCTGGGAGAACTAAAAGACTATTAATTGGAGATAGCATAAGTACATAGTGTTTTTATGGCTTTTATGATACTGAAAGATAAGTTACTGACTGTCGATTTTTAACTGTGTGCTCACAGGTGCTCACTTGCAATCACAAGTTTCATTCTTGCATGTCCATATGGGATAGGACTCGCTGTACCCATCACTCTATTTATTGGCTCAGATCTTGCTGCAAAGTATAGTATCCTGGTACAAGGAGACATCGAAATGTTCTAAGAGGCATCTGGATTTCACATTGTTGCATTGAGCGGGGACCATCACTGCTATTCGAAAATTTAGCGCATCCAAAAATGCTAGATCTCAATCCCGAGTCTTCTCTTCAGAGTCCACAGGAAGAGGTTCTTCGGAACGCTTTTTTGATGATGGTACATACGAGGTCTAGTCCATGACCAAGATGATCCTGCGAGACGTAATGACAGAAATAATGGCTGCGTACCATTTTGACCTCGAGCTATAGGCAAGATTAGTACTGAAACATGAATCGATAACATGAAAGCGTACCTTCCAGACAACAGTAAGCTTGGTCAAACCATCCTTGGTAGGGACTCCCTTGCTCCCTGCAACTCATTTCATAACAACACCAGCCCCTACATGATTGCCTTCTAATCAAATGAATTTCTGAGCCTGTGCATCTATACCTGCTGATGACTTGGCAGCCTTTTCGCTATGGTTAAGTACTAGGAACGCTCTGCAATTTGTTGTTCCTGGGTAGTTGTTGTCTACGTCCAGCTCGATCTTCTGTGGGATGACGCGTTGGACCATCAGGAAAGTTCGGCTTTTGAGCCGCGTTTGACGCTGGTCCTGGATGAATAAGGATCAAGAGAGCAAAATAGTTTTTCGGGAGCTGAGGTGCCACAATTTTGGTTGTGAAGGAGATCAATACGGAGAGTGGGCACTAGTAGGGGAGAAAACATCAGCATCAGTATTCGATACAAACTTTGATAGAAAGAGATAATCACTTAGATTCTTGACCGGAGGGCTCATCTGGGTCATACCAATAGCACCTTTAGAACGAGCCTGAGCTTGCTGAGCAACTGGACCGAGTGAATATCTGTGTGCAACCTATAGCTGCTACTACAGCGGCGACGACAGAGCTATTGTAGACAACTCCAGACCAAGTGAATATCTGTGCACGACCTATAGCTGCTACTACAGCGGCAACGGCAGAGCTATCGTAGACATGGAAATCTCCAACATTGACTACAGATGTGCCATTTTCGAGGGTACAGGGGAAAAACCAGGAGGAAAATCAGGATATATAGCTAGCAAATGTCTCGCGATTAATGACCAGGACCAAAATGAAAATGCGCATGTATTTACAGGAAAACCAGGTCTCTGTCCCAACTATAGCAAATGATGAGGACGCAATGTCTATGAAATTCCAAACTTTGTCAGATCACCAGCAAGAAAGTTTTTGACCTCTCTGGAACACACAGTCACCTCCACATCAGAGCCTTCCATAAAGGACTCCCGCCAACATGTATTTTCTATTTCCTTGAATAAGGCAAGGTGTATGCCTTCATCTTCCACCAGCACCCGAACCCCTGCCTTGATCTCAGATGTGGTTAGTCCAACCATTTTGGCGTAGCAGGGATTTCTTGTGCAATTGACTAGGCTCAGCCATTCCACAATCCTCTTCGCTGGCGCAGGATAGTCCCGCATCCCACTTCCCATAATAATTAACTTTGGTCTCATCACCCCATATCCCCCGAACACCGCCAGAACATTCCCGTAAAACAGCTCTGCGATAACATCCTCCACATCCGTTAATCTTCCCAGTGGTGCATTCAAGAAAGGAGCATTGTAGTTGTCGATAGTTATGATGGTAGTATAATCAGATTGTCTCTGTAGTTAATTGTGAGACAAGAATGTCTGGAGACTGACAGATAGCAGCCTACTGGTATGTAATGACACATCTGCATCAATGAAGGCTGGGAAGGTTCGTCGATTGGGAGAAGGCCAAGCAACCCTTTCTCAGAATATTTGCTGATGTATTTCTCCAGTTGACCTCTGATTACAGACATTAATTGGTCGCGAAAACCTGCGACTGTGAAAGTATCCGAAGCTCCAGGGTGCAGGGTGTCGAAATCAAAATGAAGTATGAGGTAGTTTGCTCGATGTATTGCAACATATGAGCTTTTGGTGTTTTCAGGCGTGAAGTATCTGAAATTGCTATTGCTGTCATTGCGAACAACATCGCAGAACTGCCCTAACTCTTTAAGAAAAGTTGTCTTCCCGAAGCTGGCTGGGCGATGCAAAAGCATCCGACCATAACGAAATGGGAGTGACATGGAAATCTCTGATTTGGAATGTATAATCGGGAGATGGGCAGCAACACTCTGCAGGAATACATTAGATCCAAGCAAGAAATAGTATCATATCAATGCTGACTGCTGATGGTTCCCACAACGGTTGGATGTTAAGGGGTGGAACAGAATCGGTGGTCTGGAATGCATTGAGGCCCTCACCAATTGCAGTTGAGCTGTGAACCGTATGCGAGGTGTATGGAGCTGGCCATTGAATGGGTTGAGCAACAAAGAATAATTGAAGATGATGACTCACAACTAGATACTGATGACTTGCAAGTAAATCCAAGCCTTGCCCCGAGTCCAAGCCCCACCAGAGCTTTATGCATTGAAAGAGAGGGAGAATAAACTTTCCTTTTACTACGCGGTACACCAGAGTGAGTTGCAATTGTAGTATTGTTGGACAAAATAGTGGTAGTGGTTTAAAATTAATCGTACAACCTTACATAACTTGCGCGCTAATTGTCCAAAACCAGATTGCCGATTGCTGATTACTGAGCGTCTAAATTTCACGCTCAACAATCATGATCAAATCTCCTATAGAAAGATGAGGAATCAGTGTTATGATAGAGCCCTTTCCTCGAGCTAAAGTTTGGTTCATCTTTGGGTCCGCTGATCCATACCTTTTCCTTCATGGACTCCCCACTGGAAGGTTCTACATTATCAACAGCCCCCCAGGCTTAGGAAGGAGTTCGGTGATCACAATGCTATCATCTAGCTATGACAAGCTAGTTTCAGAATATGATCAATTATGGCGTACTGCGATTCCCTGATGCCCTTATTCGAGGAGTAGTCTTGTTCTGGCCTTTGATTTTTTGGTCATGAAGCAAGCACCCCCCCAATTGGCACTTGATTTGCCTACTCGAGTGCTCTCAGGTGTGGAGATATTTATCACCAAGCATGCAAAGGTGTTGGGAGTGGATGTCAAAGGGGCAAATGAACTTTCACAACAGATTCACGAAAAGGGCTGGAGAGAGGCGATTCCGGAACTTATGGTATGGTGATCTGCATGCTCAATTGAAGGAGCTGATTTTTTTTTCTCAGAAATATGTGGTTAAACTCCGAGTCCCTTTAATTTGTATCATCAACTTGTTCGACGATATGGCAATTGTTGCTTGGTGCCGAGCTCTCAAACCTACTCTACATCGCACCATAGGAAATCTCCGGTTTTTCTTCCAGCAGTTAAGTAGACATCTGCTCGATAGTGATCACTTGGGAGGGATGAGCCAGAATAGGGTATACATGTTTGGAACCTGTTGTGGCCCTGATACCCTCTTCTCTGGGATTCCTTTGCAGGATCTGACAAACAAGGCTGCGTTAAAATCACTATTTGGATTCAGCTCCCACAATGTGCACATCCTTGTGCAAGAGTTGTTTTGTGTGCAATCTAACCAGAATATTGGTGACATTGCTGCTCGGCTGAGAAAAAAGTGCCGACAGTACACGGTACATTATCAGGAAGGGGGGGTGTCAGATTCAGTCTACCATCCGCATGAGGTTCTCCATCATCTGGAGAATGAGTACTCTAGCAACTCTAGCATGGGCCGCATCATCCCACTTGTGTTGATGGCACCGGCTGAACACTTCAATGTTGCTAAATTAATATGCAATTTTATTGCGGCTAAATTTGAAAACATGGCAAAGTTTCATCTTGTCCACATTCTTGCCTGGAACCGACATCCTATCCATCCGGCACATCTACTGGATGACAACAACCTTACACCAGCTCTTCTTACGTCACTTCTGGTCGACTTTGGCTTTTATAAAGCCGCTCTTGTTTATAATGCATCTTCCGAGCTCGAGCCGGGCTATATTCCCTATACCGCCTTGTTAAAAAATGTATGTGGTGTTCATGTGGCTGTTGAACAATCAATTGCAGATGATTGATGATTTTATTTTTAAGCTCAAAAGGCTTCCCATAAACTTCAACATTGAACTCATCATTGATAGAGTTTCGAGATATCTCCAACAATTTTCAACCAGAGCCGCATCACTGAAATTCGAGGAAACTTTACAGTTTTCCTTGAAGTGGCTCTTTCCTGAATTTGACGTCGCAATGGAAGTCGCCGTATTCAACAAGGGAGAGGGGTTTGCAGATTTATTTATAATCACAAATGAAACCTACTTCATTGTGGAGCTCAAAAATCTTACGTTGGACCTATTCAACAACGTTACAGCCAAACAACTCAAGAACAGTCCATCCCCGGAGAAGATTTTGTATTCTAGTTTTTTCCTCCTGGGAAGAAGGGCTGAACTAAACATCGGAAGTCCTATTGAGTAGGGGAGCTCTTGGAGGCGACAAAGGTTCAAGCTACTGGGTATGCTAGGGCAGTGCAGCAGGGAAAACCGAAATGGCCTGGAGGACTCGGAGTTCCAATTGTTGGATCAGACAATGCAGAATGGATTACTATTGCGGACAAAAAGCACCCCCATGAAATTCCAATCTGCACATTTGTGATTCTCCTGTTGGGTGGAAGTCAAATTCTCTCTGCAGAATGCGAGAGAATCTCCACACGTGTCTGCTATCAGCCTGGACCAAAATTAGAAGGATGGAGGAGTTTCTTGGAGACGTTGAACTACAGGCTTTAACTATGACTGGTGTGGAATGGGGTCTCAGCCATGTCATGTATTCTTCTTTTCCATATACTAGTAATAAAGTCTACATGGTGAATATTTGTCATCGACCGCCCCCGATGCCATATTGCACTCTCTGAGGTGAACTATGCGTATAGCGGAGGTGTAGACATATGAGACGTAGGTAGGGAGTGTCCAATTGTGAATATCCATGACCCCACCCAAGTCCTGCTCCTCCCAGCCCCAAGCCTTTTCCTGCTTGTCCCCTATTCTGTTCACTCTCGGTTGATGTATTACTGTCGGAGGTCTTCCAGCTAGGGAATTTTTTCTGTTTGTAACCACCTGAAGATTCGGACTCAGTCCATTGTTAACACCTCATCGCGGTGGTGAAGAAGGACAAGAAGCCTCCGAGGAAGTGCTGTTATCATAGGTGCTGCTGTTACTCATACGTTCGGCTCTCTTCCGCTGGCACCATTGAGAAGAATTGCCTACGTCTATTCCTGCAGGAGAACCAACCCCAGCAATCACCAAATATAAGTGGCTGATGGTTTCTTTTATGTCCGCAGCCACCGCGAGCACCGTTATAAGTGTCATTCCTCTCCAAACTGTCTCTAACATTCAGCAAACGTCTTGACAATTTCTTGGTCTGAAGATGTCCATCTTGCCGTGAAGAGAAGTTTAATGGAACCTGCAGACCATACATCGGACCCCTTCATCTCGAATACAACTCGGGCGTTTGCTTCTGAGCAATTTCGAGGAGCAAATGTCGCGCCATGTACCTTCACTTTTGCGTGGATCCGAACAGACATGGGCGCGGCACCCCAAAAATCAGAATGATCAATCCAGAGTTGTAACAGAGGGGAGTGCTCCTCGAAGGCTAAAAGATCTGTAATGCGGGTCCCTTGAGCGTCAGTCTCTTCGAAAGTGTCTCAATAAATGGCAGCAAATTCTTCGAAATCTGGTGGAAGGTTTGGATTGTGAAAGGAAGATTTTAGTCTCTGCATCATGCAGAAACAAGTGAACATGGTCTTCTCCATATCACCTAAAGTCTGAAGTAAGAAATTGCTCCATGAAATAGTAAGGATGTACACATACCAAATCTACTGTTAGTAGGGAACTTCCGGATGGTGTAATTTAAGTGTTCAAAAGCAAAGCATTGCCAACTTTTAACTGGGCCAAACCGCCTTAGTAAGTTACCAAAGTGGAGGGACATGTGCTGATAGGTTGTGATTCTGGTGTGAGGATTCAGGTCAATGAGTTCTTCCAGATAAACCCACATATGATATTCGAAGGAACGTATGCATGCTTCAGTCATAACCCGCATATTGGCCAGACAGACAGCAGTGATGAGATGCATGAAATTGATGTATCTGCGGTCCTCCTGTGGTAAGGCATTACGGTAAGGAACCCCACAATTGGACCAAGGTGAACGGCAAGTTGATTGTACAAAAAGTCCGCCATTGATCAGCACTGAAGCTCCCTTGGCCTTTTTCTCCAGGGCGGCTGGGAGCAGGTTCTATCCAAGATGGCATTCCAAGCTTGAACATGTCCTCCTGAGCAGATCCGAGAGTGTTCTTTCCAAGAACAGCAGCCTTTTTGCGTGAAAACTGGTTTCCCACATTGCTAGGTCTCGTTGGCTGTCCATCTTCAGTGACATCCCCGAGCGCAAGATGCTAGAATTGTTGTGAGTAAAATTTTGATGAAAAATGCGCAAACTCTCACATAGGTATGAATGGCTTCCTTTAATGCTTTCTTAATGCGAAGGCAGTTGAATCTTTTCATTATCTGAATCAAAACTATCTGAACCACCAAGAGATGCATCAGAGTTGTAATCATCGTCGCCTTTGTTCCAGTCATTTTCAGCTGTTTTCCAGGACAAATTCAGAAACTTTTTCCGAGCCTTGTTTGCAGCTATGAGACTAGCGGCAACACTCCAAACAGCTTCCAGCTCTGGATGACACAGCCTATCAATTTTAGCTTTGGTAGCTGACCTATACAATTTTTGAGCATCAGCTCCATTCGCTGCTCCTGGATCTTCAGCCCGGGTCTGCGTGATGTAAACATACTAAACTGAAAAACAAAAATATACCCAACATACCGAGGAGACCACTGGGTCAGGATTGGCCGATGGTAGTTGGGGCATATCAGTATCCAAAGAGGAGGTATCCCTCTGGAGAAATACTATTCAATACTGGTTATGGTCAAAAATATACTGGCGCACCTTCAATACCAGAGCATTGGCGATCAACTGTCTGTTTTGCGATGGTTTACCTGAGCGGGTGAGAATAGGCCCCACTTCGAATTCATCTGCCAAACGCAGCAGTACATCTGCTGCAAACTGTTGAGCCAGAAATGACTTTGATTTTCACTCGTCTAGATACGCTGTTCATGCTCTGGCCAAGTCATCGGGTTGAGAATCAGGGTGCAACAAAGTTGGGATATTAACGGGCCCAGAGGATTGCAAAGATGCAGCGGGTGTAGCATTGGGTTGCAACAGTTGCAGGGGTGTCGCATTAGAGTTGGATACGGGCAAGGATGTAGGTGAAGTAGCATCAGAGTGAGACGCTTGTGAGGGCACATCATTAGAGTGAGATGCTTGCGCAGATTGCAGTGCTGGAGGCGGACTTGGCCACTGTCTTTGGATACGCTATCGATATCGAGAAAAATCAGCTTCATGCAGCAGACAGACCGATGGATTAAACAGAGCCCTTTCAGCAGCGGATATCTGACAAGCTGGCCAGCTCATTGTGGATTGAGATTGAAGGATAGTCGGAAATGAAAAGTACATTCTGCACTGGAATACTATCACTCCATCAAGAAGCAAGGCGACTGGATAATCCAAAGGGATATTCAGACTCGGAAGAGTGTACCAAGTAATCAAGCTCCAATGCGCACTACACGCGCATGCATGTAGCATATGCATATGCGCCGCCAGGTATGCGTTCTCTGGCGGTTTCTTTCGATATGCTGAGACAATTCGACAAAAACCAAAGATACGAACTCTTTACTGAGGTGTCAGTTAGCACGCAGAGACTCTGGTGGCCAATCACAACCTGATGCATGTTCCAATTCTGTGCCAGAAATATCGAAGGAACCTGTTTCATATACTGTTTTTGCTTGGGGAGTGAACAACCCCTCAGACGGTATTAGATGTATATTGGTTCAGATATATTAAAGTTGGGGATAATAATAAATAAGTATACAATGGAATTGCCTGGAATCAGAGGCAGAGGATAGTTATCTTACCCAACGCCAAATCTCAACACGATTACGGTCTGGACTCCGCGTAGCCGGCGCCTAAACAGTATGATGACTGTTTTGCCGGCACCCAAGTGCGCTCTTTGTTGTAACTTACCCTCTCTCCATGTCTAGCCTGCAGGGGAGAGCTTTGTACTTTCTTTGGCGTGGAAAATCCCACTAAGGAAATGCAAGCTTCGGATTTGCTGCTCATTCTTGCCCTTTCATTCTGGCTTATTCTTGCCCTTTGTCTGTGGTGCAACGAGGATGGCAAAGGTGCATTCGCCCTTTCTCCCTTTATGATCTGAAAGACTGGGTCAATTATAAAAGAAGATTTCAAGTGCAGAACTCCCACCCTTCCTCGCTTTCTGCTGATCTTGACCAACTATCTCTGAACCACCAGTATCTTCACTGTGAGAAGCAGCTCTTTACTTCTTTATCGTTTCATTGCACTGACCAGAAACAAGATGCCTTTATGTAACAGTCCCGCCAAAT
>ML769889.1:0-37470 GCA_009733575.1 Gymnopus androsaceus JB14
ATATCGGAGATGGACTTCGATTAGGAGAACGTCTTGTATGTGAGAATGCGACTGCGCTGGACGATACGTTGAACGCGTCTACGTTGGCGAAGAACCGGGAAGGTAAAAGAGCGAAGCTGGGAAGTGACGCGCTTCCGTTTCCTAGTGTATGAGCGCAAGGAGATCGCTGGCTCGATGGTGGAGGTAAGTTTGACACTCGGGTCGTACTAGTCACAACAGTAGCCACCCGGCCTCCTCTTTTGAATTTCTGCCTCTTCTTCCTTCCTTCTTCCCTAAAAATCCCGCTTTTGAACAGGAGTCGCTGGCCACGATTCGATTTTCTGAGCATGAATCCATGTTATAGTTCTAGTGATCTAGCAGTACGCGTCGTTGTTCATGGGCTTTCGAGAAAGGACTTTGATTGACTGAAACACGATGAAGTCAGTGGCCAAGTTAGTAATGCACTTGCTATCGAAAACTCACCAACAGTGTCCAAGACCAATAGCAATGAATGGACTTGAATCGCTGAATCCATTATCGTTCCTGTGTATATCGTTTAGTATTCTAGCCGGCTCTCGAGAATGAGACGTCGAGATTCAAGAAAGGTAATGACCGATAAGGGTCCAGAATTGTTGCGACTACCGGTTGCTGGAATCGTTCCGATATGGTGTAATGGCTAGTGATACTGCCTCCTTTTAATTGTTAATTAGCCACGGGTTCGATTCCCACTCGGAAGTGCTGAGACGTGATAGTATAAAGTTTTCTTTGTTTTCCCACCATTTCTTTCCAACGACCCATACAACTTTTTACGATCCAAAACACGCCTTTGAATGTCGCACTTGCCACCTTTCGACGTCGGACGATGCGATATTATGTTGATCCGTTGATCCAAAAGTCACAAGTGATCCAAGCGGCGTTTTTCACTCTGGGCGCTTGGAGGCCTCGACCGCTACGAATCACTGTATTATTGGGGGTCGGCATAACCACTGAAGAAAACGGCAGCTTTGGCTTTGTTTGTTCCCAGCCAAAGCCATGTTCCCACTGTAGCTCTCGCTCGTACTAGACTTAATCTCCATAACCCGTTGTAAAAATATTGTAGAAAGTATCCGTTAAATCATGATAAATCAATCTGATCCTATATTTCAAGCTGAAATTTTAATCAAATTAATATGAGGCAAGTTGTGTAGCAAACTGGTACCAAAACTACCTGTAGCGTTATAAGTAATGTTTTTTTTAGAAAAAGGACTTGAAATACAGAAACGAGAAGCAATTCATTATCCTTTGGCCAATTCAATTTTGTAGTAAATGCGATGTAGCTGTGAACTAAGACCGCGAGATTCTGCAGGCCAAAATCACTGTGTGCACTTATTCTCACGCTTAGGCTTCTAACTACGACGCGTCGATTCGCGTCGTCGGACTGCGATCCTAGTCTCTTTCTTATTCTTATACCCTTTCTTGGACCTTATACCATGCCTGGACGAAAATCTCCTGCCAAAATCGCTCAACTAAAGGCTTTACATGCCTCTAATGCCAAAGATCAACCTGACGAAAATTCTGTCCCTCTAATCTTTTCTGAAACTACTAATACCTCGACTTCCACGCGTTCTAATACCAGGAACAAGGCTAGCATCGCATCTTTGAAGTCCGAGCTTGAAGGAAAGGTCCAGGAGATAGATGGCCTGAAGGAAACGGTTTCGAAGGCAGCAGAGGATGCAGAGGTTCAGGAATCCAAGATCTCATCACTTTCGTTCGAAAAAATCACTCTCCTAGCCTCGATCGACACTCTTAAAGCCCAGAACTCGAATCTCATGTCCAGTGTAGCCCGGCATCGCTCAAGTCGCGGTAAATCTTTGAAGGAATTGCATAGTCTTGGAATTGATTCAAAGAGGGAGAAGAAAGCGTTGCAAAGGAAAGCTAGAGACGAAAAGAAGAAGTATCTGAAGGAAATCGAGGGATTACAGGTCACTCTTGAAGAAAACTCACGCGTCATTTCCGTACTTGAACCCGAAAACTCGAAGCTCTGTCTTGCAGTCACGAAACTCGAAGAAAAACTTTCCGTGTCTTCCGCTACAGTCTCTACTCTTCGCGAACAAATTTCTTCGCTTCGTAAAACGATCTATGCTCTCGAAAAGCAGGTTGAGCGCTCGAAGAGCTCCCTTGCTACTAGTCGCATGGAGTTAAAGAAACTTTCGGTCTGGGATCCTACCGAAAAAGGCATATACAAAGCCTCTGCTCGTAAACTCTTTCGTGACCTGAAAAGGGCTGGGTGTCGTAACCACGATCTTGCTGTCAAATCGTGTGCTGCAGCGTTTGGGATACGCGTCAAGCGTGTCATGAGCATGCGTACTGGTGGTCGTTGTGTCAGGGAAGGGGGGATCTATGGTTTGATGCAGCTCGGACGCGAGATCAAGAACGCGCCATCCTTTGGTGAAGGCAGTGATGGAACGACGGTTAGAGGTGTTACGCAGGAATCTCGTTCGATTACAGTCTCCGTCCCATCGTATGAACCTGGTGTTGATGATACAGATCAATCGACTTGGAAACCTGTGACGCGTTTTGCTGATGTTGCCCCTGCACTTGACCACACTGCTCAACGTCAATTTGAAGGATCGGTGGAGCTTGGTGAACGGATTGCGAACACCTATTCCAACAGTCCGTTAGCAAGTCGTGATGGGCAGAGAATGGATGCAGATGACTACTTTCGAAAGCAGGGTTTCCAGCACATGGATCATGCAAAAGATGGGAAGAAGAAGTTTAGGCTCTCGAAGGAGAGGAAGGAACGAGTCGTTAACCGTGACCTTGCAAAGGAGAAGATGAGCACGATGACTGTTGACGACATTCTGCGGGAATCGGAAAAGATTAGCGATGCGGATATTCTCAAAGCTGCAGGGAAGAAATTCAAATCTATTACTGAAATGTGAGTATTTTCTCACAAATATACTTTCATTGGATTGACATTATACCCATAGCTCCGAGTCTGACCGTGGTCAAATCACTCTTGATCTTCTTGAGCAGCGTATTGGGAAAGAGGCACTGGACATGCTTCCCGAGTCTGAGGCCAGGCTCCTCCGTCTCTTCTTCTTTGTTGGATGCGGTGGGCACAAGTCGCTTAATGCATTCCGCTATGGGGTCGTTGAAATGCGTGAGACGTGGAAACGGGAAGAACTGAAAGGTCCATGCAATCTTGCAAACAAGGCGACTGATGTGGCTATTCAAATTGCTACTGATAATACCGATACTGAAGCTCTCGCACGCTGTGTCGCTTCCTGTCCACGCGGTGGTACTAAACTCACCGAGCTTGCTGGTGCACTCTTCCGGCACAAAAATCACGAAACTGGGTACCAGAAGAAACACGAAATGTTCATGCAGGCACGCAAACAGGAGCGATATGGTCTTAATCCTACCGACAGCTCGAAGCGATTCCCAGATGTCTCAAATACTCGATATCAGTCCCACTCATATGCTGCTGCTGAGCTAGTTGTCTTTCGAGATGACTACCAAGAACTAATCGAGGAGATCTGTGACGGGAAAACGAAATCTGGCACTAATCACCTTGAAGGAAATGCATTGAAGGGACTACAAGATGCAGATACTCTCTGCGAGCTAGGTGCAATGGCGTTGGAAGGCCTTTGTTGTTCATGGCCATATATGGCTGAAGTTCGTACTCCGCCAGAAGGTGAACAGTTTGTAAATGCGCTGAGCCCGGAGATGATTGCTCTCCATCGTCGAATCCCTGCCTTCTGCGAGAATCTCGCCCTTCATCCTGAAAAAATCTTTCATCCCAACACCCCTCAGAGCGAGTTGACCCTAGATGGAAAGCCTTTTATTGACAAAACCATCATTCCCGCTCTCAAATTACTCTCTGATGACCTCCCAAACCTCAATCTGATGATTTCTGCAATGTTCCGTGGTGCTACTCGTGGTTGGTCCATCTTCACACCCGAGTATCGTGATGATCCAAGTGATCCTACCACCATATCATCTCTTTCTCCAGAGATGCTCACTCGCCTTGGGGAGATTCCTATGACTAATGATGCGAATGAAGGACCGCTTGGCTCTACCCGGGTCTACATTCGCTTCAACCCTAGCAGTGATGCTTATATGTTTTCTGCACAGGCACGAGCAACGCGAAATAATACGGAATCTTTCATATCAAAACTTTGCACGTTTGATGACCAGTTACATGTGATGCGACTAGCTCGGGCAGAGGATGCAAGCGGGAAAGCGAGAAAGTTTCGGGAGGAATACCTCAGACTTCAAAAAGAACGTGCGGACTCTGCTCGAATCAAACAGGCCAATCTCATCCAAAAGAAATCCAACGAAGCAGAACGTTTGAATGCTCTCGGCGCTGAAACGGATCGCACGAAAATTCTGAACATGACTATCAAAGAACTTACCGACCAATTTAAGGTGTACAAATCTGTTCTAATGGATCCCATACTGGCAAACGTAACTCAATCTTCCATGAAGAAGAAGGAAAATTGGCTGGCTACTGTACTTGCAGCAGCAGCTCGTATGTAAGTACTCTGCTCTTCTATTGCTCTCACTTTTCATTCTTTTTTAGCTCGCCAGGATCCATCTCTACTACACCTGAAACTACACTAGGACCCGTTGAAGCAATGGCTAAACGGCTGCAGGATTCCATGGACATGGATATTGATGATGAAATGGACGAAGACATGATGGATTTGAATTGAATGTATTTTTACTACTCGGAGATAGCTATAACTAACTTTCTGTATCATCACTTCAGCTACGTTACCTTGTTTTCGATGTTCTCGCCGTGTAAACTTGCCTGTATGTACCGAAAATGCAGTATTTGCCTTGTATTGGTACTTGATGATATTGAAACTCTATAAGATTTTGTGACCACTTAGATATCATATTTACGAACATATTGTACACCTAAATCTAAATGATTTGCGTCCTCGTTCATGTGGTACAAGGAGGAACATCGCAAAAAGCGGTTTGGCGCGGTTCCCACGGCTAAGCGCCCGCCGTTTTTTCCATAGGCTCTGCCGACCCCCAGTATTATCCCTTGCGCTGCTCTTTACTACTATGGATCCAGCTCAGAACCTTTACCTATTGAATCTCTTACCGCTTACAATCGGAATTCAGCTGCGCTTTGAGTGGGTGTGAAACATTATGGGGTGAGCTCAAGACTATATTCTCGCAGTACTACGGACTACGGAAACGGTACAACACACTACGTTTTGGCTGATCGAAGCTGAAGTTCCATTGCGACTAAATATGTCAAAGCGTTGAATACTTGTGTCCCGCAACCATGTACAAGTTCCGAGGCAGAATGAAGAACCAATTACAGTCGCAGTTTTTGCCCTCAACGAATCATTGACTCACCAGCAAACCTATCGATCTGTTCTTCCCGTCAGTATTCAACGGCCTCGAAGTTGACCATCTTTCTCGGCTTCCCATGTCATTTTCTTTACTAAACTTTCTGTGTTCTGAATCGTATTGGCCTATATCCTCATATCGCGGCTTCAATTGTCATGCCGTGCCGCCGTCTTGCATCAGACATCGTTTAAAAGGTCCAACAAGCAAAACAACTCTTCTCTAGATATCAGATTAGGATGCAGCTCACATTTTTTCTGTTCGTTGGTGCTGTTGCAGCGAAGTGCTCAGATACCATTCATACTATTCAATGAACCGCCCAGGAACTTGACAAAGAATATCCTCAATCCGGACATTGAGAACTTCATCTGGGAAGTTCTGACAGATTGGAACTCTCCAGGTGGTGTTAGTATTGCGTCGTGCAGCAAAATGTGGACGGAAGCTGGAATGTCGAGAAGAAAGGATACGGCGTCGCAAAGGCAGATGGTAGTAATATCACGGAAGACACTTTGTTTGCGTTGGGTTCGAATTCTAAAGCTAGTACCTTCAAGTTCTTATGAATGTCTGTCTACTGAGCTGCAACATGTTTAGCTATTTGACGTTTTTGCTTCAGGTCTCTTGATCTCAAATGAAACACTTTCCCCTCGGATATCCTGGAAAACGAAAATCGCTTCCATCTTGACCAGAATGGGCATTGTGGCATCCTCTCAGAGCACTATAATCGATCTCATGAGCCATCGAACTGGTCTCCCAGGACATGACTTGTTTTATCACAAGAATCAAAACCGTTCCTCCCTAGTTCGTCAAATCTTTTCATATCGCAGCTTCTCTCCGATTTGATTCCAACAGATATCTAAAATCAAATACCTTAGGCCCTCCGCTGAATTCCGCGAGATCTTCCAGTACAGTAACCCCAGTTATACTATACTCTCCTACATCCCTGAAGTGCTCTTGAAGATCCCCTTTGCGCGTTATGTGAAGGAACACATCTTCGATCCGTTGGGACTCAACTCAACGACGTACTCGGGTGATGTTGCGTCGGAAACTGGTAATCTCGCAGATGGATTTGGGCGCGAAGGCATCAATATTTCTAAGAATATTTTCCGATCGGGAACTCCGAGGGCTTTGCCTTACTGGAATATGATTGGAGGAGAAGATGGTGATGGTGAGGATATGGTGAAGTATTCTCCTTTAGTGTAGTGGTTCATCGAGTTTTCAGTTATTTCTGGAGCTGGAGGTGTTATTTCCAGTGCAAAAGATATGGTACGTGCAATACTTCAGCACATTCAATATATCAGCTAGATATTGCACCCAGGCGGTCTGGCTACAGGTACTTCTCCTTCAAGGGAAGAATCCGCTCACCGATGAGCAAGTAATACCCATGGAGGTAATCCAGAAAGCTGCCTCTGGAACTATTGTCGTGATTGGAGATACGTAGGTGCTATTTCATTGCCTCGAACATTTTGCACGCGTAATGAAATGCTATGTAGCTATTCGAACGTAGTGTCGCCCGTTGTTTATGGTGGTGGCCAAATGTCATTCACGTATCGGGGCCATAGTAAGTGTTGATCCTCATCTAGTTGCATCCGCCTGGCTAACCCCGATTATCAAGCTCCCGCAGGAGATGTGCTTGAGTTCGACCTGCGAGTCTTCCACAGCGGGTTTCATGGCGACTACTCCGCCTACCAGGGATTCACGCCGGAAATTGATCAAGCATGGGAGGACTTATACGAAGGTCAGTGAAATTATCTCGAACCATGGAATTGGACTGACGAATGCCTCCTAGTCGGGGAAGTATCGAGAATCTCAAAGGAGCAAGCAGCACTGTTGCCTAATAAAACCGTACCCATTCCAGGAGACAGCGAGGGCTCTTATATTGGCGCTTTATATGTTTTTCATGACCTTCATTGTCTGGTTAGTCGCGCTGAATATGGGTCATATCCAAGTCTAAGGTCAATTGATAATTTCTAGGACACTATTCGAAAGGCTGTTTTCTTCGAACACTATCCAGCGCAAAATAGGTCTGACCCGATATGGGAGTTCCATACCAGTCATTGTATAGATTCGCTGCGCCAGACTCTGATGTGCAAAGCAGACATCAGCACGATCACTTGGGCTTGGGAGGAATACCGGGGACTGATTGTTCCTCAGGATGATACTGTTCACCAGTGTATCAAGTTCGAAAACCTCTTGGAATGGTCTAAGGAAAGGGCAATTAGTTATGACCTGGTCAACCGCACTGTTCACTTATTGGATGACATTGTCATTCCAATATATCACCAGGATGATCTTGAATAAGTATTTAGTAGCACCTAGCAGCGATCCTTCATTTCAAGCAACAGTGTGGTATTCGAACGCCATTGGGCTACCGCTTTGTATTATTATATCAAATATAAACGGTGAGTATACTAACACTAGGAACTTTTTCCAATACCAACGACCCTCATACCCGCCTTTTCCACATGCCTCAGTCGACGATAAATGTTCTCATCCACCTCTCGATTCTTAAAACACATCACCGCCGAACGCAAGCATACCGTACCCACTCCAGAATCCAAAAAATTATCAAGGTTATCAGATAACCACCTCGAAGACACCATATCAATGAAGTCCCCATCGTTAAAGCTGGAGCCGCTAAATGTCATATGGAGATGTTGTAGCTTCTGTACCAACACCGAGGAGGCGTCGAAGGGACAGGCATGTAGGCTTTGTATGAGCCGAGGGGTAATGGGACTGGGTTTGGTAGCAGTGGTAGCAAACAACCTGGAGTCATCTATGGTGAGATCTAGGAGGGAAGGAAGGGAATGGAGTAAATCAATAAGGTCAGCATCTGAGAGTGGGATAAACTTGATGGAGAGAGTGGTGAGATTGAATGATGACCGAGATATGAAAGCGCATAGTGCTTTCTTGGGCCATGGTCGCTGGTAATTATTCCTGGCCTCAAGAAGCAAAGAGGTCAAAGAAGGGCATGCCATCGATGAGAAGACCACTTCAGCCAAGCTCTCAGACAATCCTGTCTGAGATACTGACAAGGATAGTGTCTCAAGAACCGAAGCCATTGTGGGAGGTAAAGAAAGTTCATAGGATCCTGGTTTAATACCCACTTCTTGGAATTGCAACTCTGTCAGTTTATCGCACACATCTAGAATGTTTTTCATTCCACTAGGATGGTGCCCCATGGCAAGTAGTTTGAGCTGCTTCCATGGAAATTGGATTTCACCAAGATCCACTGAAGGAATGAATCCAACAGAAAGGCAGCACAGTTGCGGAGCATCTTTGAAATCTTCTAGGCCAGCTGGGTAGAGATCTAAATGTGGACACAACAGTCTTTGCAGTGCCGGGTAATGGCGAGGATGCCAGGTCAGTGATTTATAGACCTCAAATCCCTGCACTGAAAGCTGCTGCCAACGGTTAACATGTCCAACAAGAGCGTCACACACAGCTGCATGGTGCGGCTGAAGCGCTTCAGGCTTTCCGGTAATTTCAATGATGAGAGGAGATTGTTGGGAAGATTCGAGGTATAGATCCAGAACCGAAAAATTGTGGGAAGGGACCGACTCCATCTTGAAATGAATACGAGACCATAGTGCAGGACATGCCTTCACAAGGCTTCGCCAACGCAAGCACACATTGCTAATGGTCAAGGTAGGCATATCCCTAAATTTCTTTGAGGTGAGCTTGTTCATACCACAAGCATAATCAAAGATCTGCTGGACGGTTTCGTTCGGAATCTTCCGAACGGGAGATCGGAGGGAGCACGAATGAGTTCTGTATCTCTCCAATAGCCGACGCTGGTTCTGAAGAACAAGAATACGCGACTGGAGACGGTCAATCTCGGCGTCGCAATCCTCGAGGTCTTTTTCAACGTCGGAGACGATACCGTCTATGTCTGCTTCGGTTTGTACAGAAGAACCATACTCTGAACGCAGCCTTTGGCGCAGCGCTACAAAGTCCAGATTGGTCCGTAGCCGGAAGCTCTGTTCGCCTGAAAGGTTCACCATAAGAGTTGGAGGGATTCTGTAATTTGTCTTGAGTACAAAGAAATGATACAGCTTGGGTTCGACTTACAGTTGAGAGACTGTTATAGTCTTCCTGAGGAAATCCGGACGATGATTTTCTAGGAATATCTCCGACTTCAAGGGCTCCTTACTCCAGCGTATTGTCGTCAAAGACCAAAGAGCCGTAGTAACGCTAGTCACTTGCCAAGCTTGTGGATCGTGACAGATCGTGACAAGTGCATTCAGTCTCGACCACGAGTACCAGTGACCAGAATTTCCTTCCTTTACCCTCTCTCTTCCATGGAATGTTCCACTGGCTTCCTACATCTTTCTGACGATTTAATCGTAGAGATTCTCAAGTATTCCTCATCGCGCTCGACACTTTTGTCAACTATCCTAGTTGCAAAATCAATCTATTATGTCTTTCAGATGTATCCAAAATCGATATTACGTTCATTGTACTATCACGTATTGGGCCCAACCTTTCCTCAAGCACTCGAGCTCTATCGTTACCGTACTTCCTTGAAAAATAAAGATGGTACATTTACGCAAGCACTGGAAACAGATATTCCCATGACGGCACGCGAAAGAAAATCCATAAAAAGCATCGAGCGCCGTATAGTAACAAGGCTGGAAAATATGTTTAGTTTCATGTCAGTGGCAACTACTTGTTTTGCGCCGAAATTCATTTACAACTCATAATCTCATAGGCACATTGACCGTCCGTCGACTTGAACCCCCGGAATCAATACGATTCCGTCGTGCGGTATATCGCATAATGTTCTACAATTGCGACTTCCCCACGAACAAATATTCCTATGTCCAAGAGGTCGACCGAGATCCACAGAAGGAGATGGACGAGCTTCGCGAAGAACGTTTGAAAAGAAAGGCATTCTTCTCTAAATTCTCTACACAAGAGTTATATACTGTATCTTCTTCCTGAAAAACCTGGCACGTTACAGCTTTCAGGACGAATTCAGTGGTCCGACGCTCGACGGTAGGTGTCTGCACTCGATACTTGCTGCCCTAGAACTGGAACTTGACAGATATCACCTCTCTTGCTCTCGCTGCGGGGCCTGAGACGATTTTACGCTGTTATCGGTCTCGAAGCGACGACCCAATCAACGATGCAATCGAAGAGCTTGGTGACAAGTTAAAATACCATCCCCCTCTTGAAAGATTACCTCTCGTACCCACTTCTGCAAGTCCTTGAAGAACGTGAAGTAGGGCCACCGGCTCATGCTTCACTTTCTGGCATTCTATCTCGACTCGAGTGACTGGAGACAATGAATTACTATGCAAGTACTTTTCAACTTGAACCGTTTGCGTTCTAATGAGCATCTAACGCTGATACTAATACTTAGGCGCTCAATGTTATTAAGGACTGGGCTTTGATACCCATATGGACGCGAACGAGTGTGTTTTGTATACATGACACTAGTTAGTGCTACTAACTGTTTTTCAGCCTGGACTCCCCTTTCTGCAAGATATGGTGTCTGGTCCCGGTATTCTGTGAATCATCTTCGTTATTTCTTGTCAGGAACGCTTCGGGAAAATGGAAGTTGAATCGAGATTTCTACGCAAAACGCTTGAAGCGCATTCGGACAAGGATTATCTGTCGAAAATCATGGATTATTTCTACGATTGTAACCTTAAACGGGGAGATTATGACAGCTGGACTAGAGATGTCTTCTCTGCACAGACCAATTCTTAGACGATCACCTCTGGATCTGGCTCCGCTACGTTAAAACTTCCGGTATCTTTTTTTTCTTCCTGCTCTTAGTAAACTTCTCATTCGTACTATTACAGCGAGCTCAATGAAGACTGCCCGTCTGTTCAAATTTTCGAGCTTGGACCTCGGAGTCTCCGCCTCAGTGCTCATTATAAAATTTAGGGATGGGTTTAATTGTGAGATTGAGGTTTCGGAATATCATAAAAAATTCAACGTGAGTTTTTATCTGCATTTAGTGGTCACCACTGATGAGATTCACTATCCAGCATTTGTGCGAGCCTCAGCTAGGCTCATGGAATTTGGAAGTATAATCTGAATATCACGAACCTGGTTTCAATTCCATTTTCTCGCAAGTGTTTCTCCCTGTGGATCAAAGAACTTAGTCACATCTTTACAACAGTACTCGATATTTTTGTTTTACTGTACAACCTTTCTCGAAACCGCCTATTTTCAAACCCGTGTTCTTCGTCATCCACGTCAACTGTTATAGCTTTCCCAACCGAGCCTAGACTCAGAGACCCGAATCGCTTGAGCATCCCCGGCTCCGTCATTGTACCAATTCTATGCGCATGCGGCAGCAGCAGCGCCGCGATGGCGACTTGGAGGGAGGTGAGGCTATGAGCTGACTGTTTGTTTCATCATTTTTTTTGAGATCTGTATCTGTTTCCGACGCTACGACTTTAGGCGTGGGCGCAAATGCTGAACGCAGGTTGCCCACAACACATCGGCGGGCTGTTTATTCATTTTTGGAAAATGCTTTAGAAAATCAGGGGGAAGATGGCGCAGAATTTAGAGAAGTATATGGGACACAAACAACAACTTGGATACCCCAGAAAGTTCATGGGGGTATAGCTCAGCTGGGAGAGCAGCAGACTGAAGTCGCGCTGAGGTGTATACTTGTTTCTTTCTGAAGGTCCCGCGTTCGATCCGCGGTACCCCCATAAATGAAATTTGCTTTGATCTCTTTTTGCAATCTTTTTGTTGAACAAACTATTAGGCATGATTCAACAACGTACATACCAATAATTTTTGAACCCTCCTTCCTTCCCAAATTATGCCGAGGTTGATATTGTCTTCCCTGCTTCTAGTAATATTTGACTGCTGACATTGAACATGACACTTGACACGACAAGATAGGACAAGAATTGGAATCCGGGACTCGTATCGCAGAGACAGTCACATTGGCCAATCATCTAGTGGCAGATCGACAAGCGGCCTGAAGGCTCGGCTGAAGATTCCAGGAACTCGGAGGATGGGCTGTGCGCCGTGCGCTCTAACGCCAAGAACTTGAAGGTCCGAGGTTTTTTCTTTCGTTCCTTCACCATCGGCCTACTATTCCTGCAGGCTTATTCTCCTCAGAAACCTTTCAAGGTCTGAACGTTCGATTTGGAATTGGAATTGGGCGAGAATACGAGATTGATTGGAGAGCAGATACAGGACGAATTAACGACAACACTGAACACTAATACCATCCATAATGTCCTACGACGCCTCCCTTCTTGCTTCAGCGCCCAAGGCGACCAGGGAGATGGTCCAAGAAGGATATAATCCCTATATCCTCGATGCACAAACTCAAGCGAGATCGAAATCGAGCCAGATAGCGCCCGCGGCTGTTGAAAATGGGGAAAACTCTCAGCCTCCGTCCAAAGAAGCCCATCTGAACACCCGAACAACGCCCAAGCTTCCCTTTTATCGTACTCGCACAGGGATAATCATAATATCTCTTGTTGCACTCGCTATACTGGCTGCTATTATTGGAGGGGCTGTAGGCGGGACACGACACAGCTCACATGCAATCAATTCAGTCTCATCCTTATCCTCATCCTCATCATCCTCCTCCTCCTCCGCCACCGCCTCCTCGAATTCGAACGGAGCTCAAGGTGTTGGCGGTGGTACCAGTACTACAACTACTACAAGCGCAACTACCAGCGCGAGAGAAAACTGATAAACTTGGACTGAGGACCTTGTAGGCAAGTTGTATCTTTTTCTCTTCTATCTGTTTATTGCGTTTATTGACTCTACATCGTACAGGGCTTTCTTCAGATTGAGGAAAGAATCCGAATTCATCACACTCACCCGTCAACTCCATAATTTCTATCATCTTATCCTATTTTCCTATGTCTTATATGTATTCGTATCCATCCCGTACCAGTTTCGAATCGATGCTTTATCGGAACCCAAGTACCCTTGCATCCTCGCCATCCTTGAATGTGTTACGTCAAATTTCAACACGACGTTTTCGTTCCAATTGCCCTTGCGCATTCGCTGAACGCGACGACAAAAGCGTCCGATAGGTAATAGTCTCCCTTTCAGCTCGTCATCTTCCTGCGCTCTATCTTTCTAACAGAGTATGGATGACTATCATTTTCACTCCTACCTCTGTGTTTGCTCGCCAGACCCGCTTCGTCTAAATTGTTCGAGTCGAGTCGTGCACATTAGCTCGTAAACTGAATCTTGGATATCTCTTTTTATTGGGAAAAAAAGTTCCTTTGATTGAAGTAGTGGCTCCCTCGTTCAAATCGTTGCTCACATACACCGGTTTTTATTCTTAGATTTTTAATCTTAGACTAATCCAACGTGCCTTGGACGATGCCCACTCCCACTCGGAGTCTTCGGGTCGGTTCTAGCTCCAAAATCGTAGTGCGCTGTAGTCTCTGAATCCATACAGTCAACGGAACATTCTCGGTAATGTATACATATTCAACTCTTCTTCAAGTTACATTTCTCATTTACTAAATCTCTTCTTCTTCGATTACAGAGCCATCATTCACCCTGCTTCCCGTCACATTCACAACCATCCATCCATCTATTAAAAAGGGGCTGGCATCATTCATCTGTTCAGCCAAGTCATTAATGTTGATACCTGGAGTTCTGGTTACCTTGAAGTTATGCGATGTCCTAGATGGAGAACAATACGATCCAATGCTTAACGGAGACGTAGCCTTGGAATAACACCAGATCTAGTTGACAGCTACTAGGCGCTTAAGTATACAGGAGCGCAATGTGAACCTCTAAACTCAACGTTCCCTTGACGTCTGTCTAAGTGACGTCCCTCAATCTGCGCACGAATCTTGAGTTTTCTAGTAATCTGCCTCACCTGGGACACGCATCCTCGCTACTATCGATGAGATCCAGGTCTCCGCATATCCATTTATTGCAGGTGCACGATGATTTCGCATTTACCCGCCATGAAGATTTTTTTGAGGTCGGCTTTCCAGGTGTTTCCCGGCCTACCTGAACTGCAAGTTTCCATCTGGTGCTTGCCACACCGAATGTTCTGGAACCAGCGTTCAGCACTTGGACCATGCCGTGTAATAGACCTTCCTTCCTTCCATCTACCATCACGAAACTCGAGCGACAAGTAATCATTTGTTCAACTCGTATCCAAGTCTGTTCTGTCAAAACTCTGACATGTAATTTCGAATTTCAGAACGTACTAGAAGCTTGGTACAGTATTAGGAGTTTTTCGATAGTATGCCAAATACTAATAAGTATACGGTATTCGAGCACTTCAACAGTACTTATTCAATCAATATTCGATAATAGTACGATAATAATTAGACTTCGAAGTGCACTCTTCGGACTTGGCTTCATTACTCTTGGCTTCATTACTCGGATTTGAATACAACCCTAAGGAAACTAAATTGGCGAACTGTAAATTTCTGTGAGCATCATGAAGTAGAACAGAACAGCCTGGGTACTTACAATGCATCAAGCACACCTTGTCTTCGTAATTCTGGGTCTCTGTGAGCATAGTGGAGATCGTAGAGAGTATTAAAGTACTTACACCTTCCTCTAAACCTTCCACTTCGCGACGAGGTTCTTGGTCCTTGACATCTCCATGATGGCTTATATAGCCATCGCACGCAATAGCATCCTCAATCGCTGTAAAAACACGATCCGAATGATCATCGCGCGAAGAATGCGAGAAAATATCCCAGAAAACAATGTCATTAGTGGTAAAACCCTGTCCCTTTTTCCATGTCAAGAGTCGCAAATTCACGTCCATATCTTCATGCAAAGCATCCAGATCCCTGTACGCATGGCCTATTGTATGGATAGATTCTTGGCATTGGTCAACCTGGACTATATCCAGCTCAAACCCATAGATTTTCGCCAGTGGTGCAATGTGTGCTAGGAGAGTGTCATCTTCCTTGTCACTACGATAGTAAGAGTACCCATCGTTATGGAGCAAGAAAAGAGCTAATTCAGGAGCTTCGACGCCAGCCTGAAGCCTCTCGCGCCAGACTTTGAAGGTGTCTCTCAGTCCGGGAACAAGAGGTGATGTTCCTGCTAATGTTGAGAAGAGGCTTGCGGTCGGAGGCGCAATGAGATGGTATGTCAAGAAACAAACAGCTCGAATCTTGGGAACCAATTTCTACCGTCGTCGATACCAACATAGAAAGTGGCAAAGTGCATAGGAAAATAGTAGATTGTTGCAAGGGTTGTTGGCCACCGTGAATGTTTCCTTTAAGAAAGTCCCGTGTTTGACATCAAGAGTGATGCCAGAGGAGCGGTAGGAGTACAACAATTAGAGTGGCGAAATGGCGATTGGTGTGAGTTGGATTTTTGTGTACTGTGTTGCACACGTAAGTAATAGCTTTCGCAAGAACATTCCAGCCTTGCCTGATTTTTCCGAGACACCCCTCTCTCCTGTATCGTCAACGAATGTAGCTAGTGTGAAAACGAGGCTTGGATTCTCATCATCGAAAGTAGGTCTGCGGCGTTCTTGGATCAGTGGTGACTATCCCGGACCACTCAGGGTTCTGGAACTCGATCTGCGAAGTGATCGTTAGCCAGTAGCGCACCCCCAGCATAAGATGATCCTTACAGATGGAGAAAGGAACTCAATCGCCCCACGTCTAGCGACACCACGATATTCAAGCTCAGCCGTCGTCAACTGGAAAGCTCAAATCGCCAAACTTCGAGTTATTGAGCATGATGCCAAGATAAGGCGGATTGAAGATAGAAGTCAGAGCAGCTGCCTGAGAGTTTTCGGTGCACAATGATTTGGTGAATCTCGAAGAGAGGTCTACGACGTATTCATTAATAAACGGCCTTGTTACCGGTCAAGACGTACCCTTATATCACTGATCTTGGTTTTCGAAGGTTCAAGGCGAGCATATCCTGTTAAAGAGGACGAGAATATGTCCCATTCTTCAGCTAGCATTTCGTTTGTGAGGAGATCGGGGTCCATCATGATGTGAGAGTAAGTAGTTGTGGGCTTTCTGCAGCTCAAGAGTGGCGTTATTTATACCAAATAACAATGAAAATTTGTGGCCCGATAGCCATCCACTGTGCTATGTATAAGTAACAAAGAAACTTGATTCGAGGCCATCAAAGAGAAAAAGACAAAGACATGCGCAATGAGGAAAATTGAACATATTTAACTACTCACCTGAAGCTAAGCATCATCTTTCAACCTTGTCACGGCACACTCTATAGATCTCCGTTCGTACTACGAGTACTGCGCTATCAGACTCCAGAGGGATACCTGTTCCCGGTCATTTTCCTCCCGAGAAGGAACGTAGCGATAAATTTCGAGAGTCAGAGCAAAGGTTGGGCCCAATACTTGATAGTACAATGAGCGTAATATCGATTTTGAATACATCTGAAAGATCGATTTTGCAACTAGGATAGTTGACAAAAGCGTCGAGCGCGAGGAATACTTGAGAATCTCTTCGATTGAATCGTCAGAAAGACGTAGGAAGCCAGTGGAACATTCCACGGAAGAGAGAGGAAATTCTGGTCACCGGTACTGGTCACCGGTACTGGTGGTCCGAGTCGAGAACTGAATAATTCTGATAATTCACTGAATACACTTGTCACGATCTGTCACGATCTACAAGCAAATGACTATCGTTACTACGGCTCTTTGTCTTTGACGACAATACGCTAGAGTAAGGAGCCCTTGAAGCATCGTGTGTATTCTTGCCGATATTTCTTGTGTCTTTCAGACAATTTTCATCTTCCGGATTCCCTCAGGGACTTTAACCACTTTTTCTTTCAACCGTAAGTCGAACCCAAGCCGTATCATTTCTTTTTACTCAATAAAAACTATAGAATCCCTCCAACTCTTATGGCGAACCTTTCAGGCGAACGGAGCTTCCGGTTACGAAGTAATCTGGACTTCGTGGCGCTGCGCAAAAAGCTGCGTTCTGAGCACGGTTCATCTGTACAAACCAAAGCAGAAATAGACATAATCGTCTCCGACGTTGAAAAAGACATCGAGGATTGCGACGCCGAAATCGACCGCCTACGGTCCCGCATTCTTGTTCTTCAGAATCAGCGTCGGCTATTGGAGAAATACAGAACTTATTCGCGCTCCCTCCGATCTCCCATTCGGAAGATTCCGAACGAAATTGTCCTGCAAATCTTTGATTATGCTTGCGGTATGAACAAGCTCACCTCGAAGAAAGTTGGAGATATGCCTACCTTGACCATTAGCAACGTGTGCTTTTGGTGGCGAAGTCTTGTAAAGGCATGTCCTCCACTATGGTCTCATATTCATCTCGAGATGCAATCAGTCCCTCCCAACAACTTTTCGATTTTGGATTTATACCTCGAATCTTCCCGACAATCCTCTCTCATCATTGAAATTACCGGAAAGCTTGAAGCGCTCAAGCCGCACCATGCAGCTGTGTGTGACGCTCTTGCTGGACATGTTAACAGTTGGCAGCAGCTCACAGTACGGGACTGGGAGGTTTATAAATTCCTGACATCATCCCAGAATCCTCGACATTATCCGGCATTGCAGTCACTTATGCTTCCAGACTTAATCCTCTTCCCAGCTGGTCTAAAGGATTATAGGGATGCTCTGCAACTGCACAGGCTAACCCTTCTTTCCATGCCTTCCATGAATCTTGGTGAAATCCAATTTCCATGGAAGCAGCTCAGACTACTTGCCCTGGGGAAACATCCCAGTGGAATAAAAAACATTCTAGATGTGTGCGATAAACTGAAGGAGCTACGCTTTCGAGAAGATTTCGATGGATCCTACAAACTTTGTCTACCTCCCGCAATGGCCCCTGTACTGAAATACTATCCTTGTCAGTATCTCAGACAGAATCTATCTGAGAGCTTGGCTGAAGTGGTCTTCTCATCGATGGCATGCCCTTCCTTGACCTCTTTGCTTCTTGAGGCCAGGACTAATTACCGGCGGCCATGGCCCAAGGAAGTACTACGCGCTTTCATATCTCGATCATCATTCAATCTTACCACTCTCTCTATCAAGTTTATCCCGCTTTCGGATGCCGACCTTATTGATTTACTCCATTCCCTCCCTTCACTCCTAGATCTCACCATAAATGACTCCAGGCTGCCTGCTATGTATACCACTGCTACCACCCCCAGTCCCATTACTCCTTGGCTTATGCAAAGCCTACACGCCTGTCCCTCCCACGCCTCCTCGGTGTTGGTACAGAGACTACAAAGTCTCCATATGACATCTAGCGGCTCCGACTTCAACGATGGGGACTTCATCGATATGGTGTCCTCGAGGTGGTTACCTGATAACCTCGAGACCAGTAATTTTTTGGATTCTGGAGTGGGTACGGTATGCTTGCGTTCAGTGGTGATGCATTTTAAGAATCGAGAGGTGGATGAGAACATTTATCGGCGACTGAGACATGTGGAAAAGGCGGGTATGAGGATCGTTGTTATTGGAACAAGTTCCCAGTGTTAGTACATACAGTACGTTATACTAATTATTCTCCAATTGCAAGTGGGCCGTTATTATCCAACCCGAGCTCACTATAACCTGTAGCGCTACGCCAATAGTCAACAAGCTACTGAGTGTGAAACTAGCCTCTCAGACTTGGAAGGTACACAGTGAGTTGAACCGCGTCACCGGTGAACGAGAACGACAATGGATTATGGTTTTACTTTAGTGAACGGAGACGGAGGGACCAGCAGCGAATGAGTCGGTTTTGTATCCCGATTACCAGTATCTGCCCAGGTCAAGGCCTTCGGAGCCCAATCCAAACGCGGAGGTCAACTAGAGTCAAGCGGAGTATTTCTCTAATGTCAGTGTCACAGATTCCGTCTCCCAAAGGTTAATACCTATTCAAGTGGAAGTATGTTGGGATATCGTGCTGCGTATGCATATTGGAGATGGATTCTAGGCCCTAGCTTCGATTAGGAGGTCATTGTCTATATAGCGGGAATGCGACTGTGCTAGACAACAGATTGAACACGCGGACTTTGGCTAAGAGCATGGAAAGGAGAAGAGGCAAGCTGGGAAGTAATGCGCTTCCGTTTCCTATGAGTCATAGCAAGGAGACCGATCGCTCGATGAATGTGGAGGTAAGTTTGAGACTCGTGTTTTTCAGCATTTCACTGATCACAACGTTAATCTCGAGTTGCACGAGGCTCTCCTCTTTTCTGCTTGTGCTTCTGTCTTCCTTCCTCGGTTCTTCTCTAACATGGATTTGCATGTGAACCTCCTTCGGCCCTTCGTCTCACTTGTGCTCGTGAGATGAGAATAATACTTAACGGAGACGTAGTCTTGAATAACATCAATCTACAATAGACCGGGATCGTCAAGCTACTAGCGCTCAAGCACACAGGAGAAGCGCAGATCTCAAAGCAGAGCTTGGACTTTGAAGAGATGGACTGTGAGACTTGACGGCGACGTAGTCATGGCAGAATAAACGCATAAATATATTGCTCATACTGTAAGTATACACACTTTACTATCACTGATTAAATTAAACTTAGACCTGGATCGTCGAGATTTGTGATGTGGGCCAGCGGCTGTTCAAAGCAGATCTGAACAGTAAAAAATCATCAGAACGATGGATTAATAAGTATAATATAATTGGTTCGTACTCACCGCGAGTCAGACTCGAGTTTGCTAGACACACGAACCTCCGTCCTGATACCAAGCTTCTACGTCTTTAGTTTTAAAATCAAATGCAAGAGTTTTGACGGATGGCCAAAACTGCGCGACGGCTCGAGCAAAGGATGCATTGTGGCTTGAAGTCCATGATGGTAAGGCAGAAACTTGCAGTCCTCGTGTGCTTGGAAACACCTGGCTAGCCCACCTCACAAGCTCTTCATCCTGGATCGTTGAATGCTGGAGGAACTCAAGCGATTCGCTGAACTGCAACGAGCGGATATGGGGAAATTTGGATCTCAACGATAGTGAAGATGTATCCTCGGCAAGGAAATTTCCTTGCAAGTCAGGTAGAGCAAGAGAAACCCTGAGCGTCATGACCGTAGAAAATTTGCATAGGAGCGCAAAGAGGTCCCACAGCTGGAAACTATTGTCTGCTGATTTTTCGGAGTCGATCGTAATTTGTGCGAGCGCGGGTAGTCGAGAGGGAGGGGAAAGGATGCAACATAGTTGTGAAACCGTTCCTGTAAGGCGTGTAAGGCGGGAAACCCAGCCTGTGACACTCGGAGAGGCCGAGAATCCTTTAACCTGCCTTCCACAAAAGAGGCTGTTTAATCCGCGGTGACGATTGGAAAATTCAGCGAGGACTTGCATATCAGTCTGCGTACTCGGAATTGGTCCATAGAAACCTAAACTCTGAAGAGAAGGTAGACAAATAACCGGCAGAATCCGGGTCCACTCTTCAGAGCAACATGCTTCGAGGGATGAAATGGCTGGTGAGGAATTTATGAATCTGACTAGCCAGTGGTGGAAGGGTTCGGTGATAACCATGGGAAATGGCATTTCCTCGGCAATCAAGAAGTGAGTGAGAGAGCGGTTGACAGGGGGGTTGAAATCGAATGAGCCATGCGCCAAGGGTACTATGCCTTGAATCCTGAGCGTCCTGCACTGGGTGCGTTGCACTTCCTGAATCATATCTTCGAATAGTTCATTGAAAGAAGAGAATGACTCTGAGGGCTTTGAGGAAGGGCCCTGTCCAGTGAATATGACAGAGATGGAGCTTAAAATATGGTGGATCCTGCGTAGTGTGAGCACCAAAACCCTCATCTGTTGAATAGGTATCGGTGCTGATTCTGAGAACGTGACATGTATATGCTTGATATCTCGCATACTGCCGAGGATACATGTCAAGTTTTTGAGAGCATCAAAAGAGATTTCTTTTAACACGAATGTGTATGTAGGCCGGTTATCAGGAAGATTTTCAGAGAACTCTTCTCGCCCCTGAGTCGACACTCTAAGCCAGGATTTATCGGGGTTGTATGGTGCGCGACGAAGGTAGTTGCTCCCGGCGATTCGATTAAAAGTTTTGCAGGACTCTACTAGTGGGATAAGCGAATCGAGGTCTGTTTCATCACAGATATAGGATAGCAATTCCTCGGGAAGATTGAATAAATTGGTGGTCTTTCCTATATTTCGACCATTAAAGATCACGAAAAAAGGGAGAATTATTCAACTAACCGAATTCGAGATGAGGGGCCATGACAGTAGAAGAAGACCGCGAAAAAAAACGCTTTGGCGCAGTCCGGCAAAGTCCGCCGGAGCACAATGGCTCCCACGTGGTGGTGGCAGTGCTGACAAAGCCAATTATTCTCAATTTGGATCAACCAAGTTCAACTTGAACTTTCCCGTCCATCTGTCTCTGGTCTCCAATATCTCTCTCGCGAGCCCATCGTTGCATACATCCTCCAGCTGAATCTCAGAATGGTACGAAATTTTCCTTACTAGAAGCTGCTGTTTTTATCTAAATAGATTGCGAAACTAGTCCCTCACACCCGCTGCCCTTCGACGCTTAATGCGAGAATTATCAGAGCTAAGGAACTCGCCGCCAGAAGGAATTCGAATTCAAACCAATGAGGATAACATGCTCGATGTAGTAGGAATTATCGAAGGACCCGGTAAGTTCGGCGAGATACAGTGGCCAGAATGACGCGTCGTAAGACTGATTCTCATCCTCACAGAGGGGACGCCTTATGCTGGCGGGTACTTTAAAGTCAAATTCAGATTCACAGAAGAATTTCCCGCTGCTCCTCCCAAATGTTCTTTCGCGACGAAAATCTTCCACCCAAATGTCTCCAGCTCAGGCGAGATTTGTGTGAACACGCTGAAAAAGGACTGGAAATCTACCTATGGAATCGGACATATACTGGTTACAGTTAAATGTCTACTGATTTACCCTAATCCCGAGTCAGCTCTGGATGAGGAGGCAGGCAAGCTACTTTTGGAGGATTATCAGGCGTATGCTTCTAGAGCCAGGTTAATCACAAGCGTGCATGCTACTCCGCGCACGAAACCAGTCGAGTTTAACACGCCGACTGCCAGCGAAGACTCGTCGGAAGCTGCTGGGCCCTCATCCTCATCCTCTTCTGCCTCTACACCACAACCATCGTCACAACTCTCACCTCCGATAATTCCCAGTTCTACTCGCAAATCACTCTCTCCTGCACCTTCGTCAACGACACCTGCACCCCCAACCTCCGTCATTCCATCCATTCCGCTCACATCGTCGCCTTCTTCGAACAAGGATGGTGCTATCCCGAACAGGGACCGACATCCGTCTCCGTCACCGCTTGGCACTGCAGACGCTAACATACATCATGACAAGACTGGAGCTGTAACAGTGGAAAAGGACAAGAGCAAGATGGGCTTGGTTTCCGCTCCTGCTTTGACTGGCACCAGAGCAGTTAAACGCGCTGCGGCCTCTGGCGGGGCGACGAATGCGGAAAAAAGGAAAAAGGCGTTGAAGAGGTTGTAATCTCTCCCTGGGATACATTAACAACACTGTCTTTTGATGATGTTGCCCTTTTCGTTGTCGTTCGTCGTATCTATTCTCATGTTTATGTTTGACCGTTTCTATCTTCTCTGGTTTACATATATGGAGGCAGCTTCTAGCATTTGTATCGTCTGTTTGTACTTATCTAGTACTCCTCCCGACATGACTTATCTCTTCGTCGTCGCCGTATTGATGATGCTCATGTGGAAATGGCCAAAGCAATGAATCATGGTTGAAAAGACAAACGTTTGCTTAAATACGTTGAAATTAGTCTCGAGAATCCAGAGGAACGAATAACGATACAGACCGAGGGAGCTTTCACGATTCAGGACTTTTATCAACAATAACGACCCTCATGCCGGCCTGTTCAAGGTGCCTCGAGGGTGAATAAACCTTATCATTCACCCCTCGATTCCTGAAACGCATGACCACTGAGCGCAAGCACTCCGTCCCGATACCAGAATCCAAATGATTTGCGGTATGGACTTGAAGTCCAAACGCATCACTATCCGCAGGTAGCCACCTCGACGATACCATCTCTATGAATTCCCCATCGTCAAATGCGGTAGAGCCACTGAAAGTTACGTCGAGAGTCTGCAGCCTCCGTACAAGAGCGGAGGAGACTGAGGCGGATTTTGTGTGAGGGAAGGCGTGCAGACTATGTATGAGCCGAGAGGTAATGGGGCTTGGGGTGGTAGCAGTGGTGGCGAGTGATTGCTTGGAGTCATCTATGGTGAGATGGAGGAGGGAAGGAAGGCGATGGAGTAAATCAATAAGGTCGGCGTCCGAGAGTGCGATAAATTTGATGGAAAGAGTAGTGAGGTGGAACGACGACCGAGATATGAAGGTGTGTAAAGCTTCTTTAGGCCACGCTCGACGGTATTCATTCCTGGCCTCAAGAAGTAAAGAGGTCAAGGAAGGACATGACATCGATGAGAAGACCACTTCAGCCAAGCTCTCCGACAGAGATGTCTGAGAAACGGACAACGATAGCGTCTCAAGAACCGAAGCCGTTGCGGGAGGTGAAGAAAGTTCATAGGATCCTGGTCCAGCATCCACTTCTCGGAATTGCAACTCTGTCAGTTTATCACAGATGTGTAAAACATTTTTCATTCCACTCGGATGTCTCTCTAGGGAAAGTAGTCTGAGCTGCTTCCATGGAAATTGGATTTCACCAAGATCCTGAGAAGGAAGGACACGAATGTACACAGATGCGGAGCATTCCTGTAACGTTCTAGACCGCGTAGATAGAACTCGAAATCTGGAACTATAAGGGTCTTCAGTGCCAGATAATTCAGATATGATACATACCCAGCCCCGCACTGAAAGCTGCTGTCAACGGCTAACATGTGCAATAAGAGCAGAACAGACAGTCTGGTGATGTAGCTCTAGCGTCTTGGGTTTGCCAATGAGTTCAATACAAAGGGGAGATTGTCGAGAAGATTCAAGATATAAGCCTAAAATGAGGAATTCGTTGGGAGGAATTAACTGCATGTTGATGCGAATAAAAGACCAAAGCGCAGGTCGAGTTTTTACGAGGCTTCGCCAGCGTGAGCACACACTACTAATCACCAAGGTAGGCATATCCCCTAATTTCTTTGAGGTGAGCTCGTTCATACCACAAGCATATTCAAAGATGCGAAGGACAGTTTCGTTGGGAAGCCTTCGAATAGGGGACCTAAATGAGCGCAGGTAAGTCCGGTATTGCTCTAAAAGCCGATGCTGATTGTGAAGAGCGATAATGCGTGACTGCAGGCGGCCGACCTCCGCCTCGCAATCCTCAAGGTCTTTGTCTACGTCGGCGAGAATTCCAGTTACGTCCGTGACAGCAGGACCATGTTCGCAACGCAGCCTTTCAAGTAGCGCCACGAAGTCCAGATTGCTTCGTAGCCGGAAGGTCTGTTCTCTCATTCGCTTTTCGGATAAGAGATATCAGGATTCTATACATTATCTTTAGAAGAAAAAATGATGCAGTCTGAGTTTCACTTATAGCTGAGAGAGTTCGGGAAAGAACTAATTGAGACTCTTGTTAGCCTCCAAGAGCTGATATCCATGAGATGTTAACGCCTGACTTGTTGCACCAGATTATCAAAGGTTGCTTCAAAGACATGCTTGTTGACTGGATTACTTCATATCTCACCATTACCCATGGAGAGTCACACTCAAAAGAGATCTGGGATGAGATAGATCATCGGTGAGCATATCACATGAATAAAAATCTAAGTATTTCAGCTGACTTACAACTAGAATTTCTCTTGTACCATCGTTTCCTGGTCTGCGGCGCTTCCCGCAAGGGCGACGGTTCAAGCAGTGGACAGGCGATGATTCTAAAGCCTTGATGAAGGTATATTATACATTGTTCATTGAGTATCTACTAAGTAGCAAAATATCTAGGTTTTCCTTCCCATTGTCGTCGGTGAATGACCAAGCGTCTAATCAGAGCGCCTAAGTAGGTCCTGCATTTGGTAGCATTACTAACCTGGGACGGAGCAACAGCCCCTTTATCGCTCGTTGCTCCGAACCAGGTATGATACCCTTTTCTTTATTATTATTATTCTTACTTACTTATCGCTCGTTGCTCCGAACCAGTTTCCAAATATATTACTTTAGAACCGACCTGATTATAACAGGTTATGGGCCCCGTGCTCTAAATCTGCGCACACAATATATTTGGAACTGGTAGAAACTCTATTCGAATCACATCCAACCAACCTCCACACAACACCTAATCGTCCTCCAACTCTTGACAAATAAAACTATGATGTCTGATGCTACAGAAGAAACCGACAAATCGAGTTGGAAGCGACTCACGCTTACCCCTATTAAGGAGGGAGACGATGGCTCGAACAACTACAACAAGTTCAGGAGAAAATCTACACTTGAACTCGATGCAATGGGCTACTGGAAATTCATCGATGGACCAGAATACAACCCACCGAAGATTCCAGAACTCCAACCGAGTACATGAGTTGAAGGAGTAGACGATACAGGGAATAAAGTCTCAATCAGATTACCTGGAAACGAAATACTTGTCCAGGCTGCGAAATACGATGCGAAAGCCTGGCTCGACGGCGACAAGAAGACTCTATCAGCCATAGTCAAGGCTGTCCCCATCCAGAAACTGTATGTTGTCAATGGATGCACAACTGCTCACGCAGCATGGTTTGCCCTCAAGAACGAATACGAGCCGGCAAACAGTCTTGCAGCCATTGGTATCAAACAGCAAATTATTGGTAATTGCTGCATCAAAGGTGATGACCCCGTAAACTGGCTGCGGGTCATGATTCAACTTTACGGGAGACTTCGAGACGCTGACCCGACTATGATGCCTGACACCAAATTTGCGAGGCACCTCGCCACCCTGATGACTGGCGATGTTAATTGGAGGTACTGCCGAGATGACCTCCGCAGGTTGATGAAAGAAGCAGAGGCGGCTGGGAAACCGTACTCGTTGAAACAGGTGATACAATGTCTGAGAGAGGAGGAGATCGAGATGGGAATAGCCCCTTCGGTAGCATCTATCAACGCTATAGTCGCGACAGGTAAAGGAAAGGGCAGAGAACGTGCTGTTCCTGGTGTCTATTCAGCTGGACAACAATTCACTCCTCAGGGAAACTCCAAGCACCAGAGTCAGAGGAACGATCGAAAACAGAAACCTTACCCTGGTGGAAATAACCGCTCCAATCCCAAGCTTATCTGCGACAACACACACTGTGCTTTCCCAGTCGGCCACACGAAGGCCGAGTGCTTCGTCTACGGAGGTGGTAAAGCAGGTCAATACCCACCCAACTTCCGAGGTCAAAGGGATATACACCTCTCCCCGGAAGCTAGAGTCGCTGCACGTAGGAAGCAAGCAATTGAGAAAGCCAATGGGAATGTAGCGACCACAAAGATGGTAGAAGAGGTCGACGGTGACCCAAGTTGACACACCGTGTCTGCGAACTACGGACAGGCGACGGAGGAGGAAGTGGAGGAAATTCTAGGGCAAGTAGAAGGCAGCTTTGCCTTCATGATGGAAGTGGAAGGAGACGTTGTTGATGACGATGATGAGATCAAGTTTGATGAAGTTGTAAATGTCAACGCGGTAGCATTGAACATGGACATTCCACCCGAAGACTCGGTAAACCATGACACTGGAGCCACAAGGCATATATTTCGCGACAGAAAATTCTTCCACGACTACGCAGACCTTGAAACACCACTCAGTGTCCATGGTTTTGGTTCAAAACTATCTGCTGTAGCCATCGGGAAAGGGTCAATTGTACTAAAGGCAAGCGTAGGAAATTCGACCCACACCTTTTCACTATCAAATGTCCTACATATCCTGTCTGCTTGTTGCAACCTTATCTCCGGTTCTAGACTCGATAGGAAAGGTGTCAGCACTCGCACTGGTGATGGGAAGATCACTTACCTCAATGAGAAAAAGGTGCCGTTCGCATTGGGGTCCATCATATGAGAGTTGTACAAGATGGATGTGGTCCTGGTACAAGCCCGGACTCTGATCCGAAGAAGTCCTCGACATCCTCGCAATCAGCGATGATGGCGGGAATGGTTCCTGATGTTACGAGATTGTTTGGTCCCAGTTCGGATTCCGAACTGGCCAAACATGTGGGTTTTACCACTGTCTAATGGGCCATATAGACGTTAAAGGCCTCAAGCGCGCCACTACTGGCCTTCCAATTGATGCGGTAGAGGTCAAGAACTGCCGCATATGTGCGCTATCGAACATCAAACACCTTCCTTTTCCTCGACGGTCTCATACACGAGCAGACCGTCCTCTATTCCGTATTCATTCCGACATTTGTGGTCCCCTTCCTCTCGGTTACGGCTCTTTTCGTTACTTCATTATATTTGTTGACGACCACTCTCGTTATATCTGGATATTCTTCCTGAAGACGAGATCGGACACCATTAAATCTTTCGACGAATTCCGCCTGGCAGCGGAATGATACCTGGGATATCTCGTTTCTGTCTTGAGGGTAGACAACGCCCCCGAACTCATATCAGGTGCTTTCGAAACTTACTGCAAGAAAGTGGGTATCTCATACGAGAGACCTATAGCCAATGCGCACCAACAGAATGGAGTCGCTGAGCGAACCATTCAAACTATCGAATACATGATGCACGCAATGCTCGTTGATGGGAATCTGTCCCATTGGTTTTGGCCTTGTCTGCACTAGCAGGCATCTACATAAAGAACCGCGTCCCACATTCTGCCATTCCCAACAAAACCAAAACACCATTCGAATCCATCCTAAATCGACGAGCTGACTTATCACATCTCCGCCCTTTTAGGCGCTCTAGTCACCTCGAGGAAGACCTATTCGGACAGCCTCAATAAAGTTACCGAACATGGAGAAGAAGGGCGTTTTGTGGGTTATGCGAGAGATTCTAAAGGGTATCTCATCTACTTTCCACAGTCTCAGCACCATCCGTGCGCAATGACGAGATGTTGTATTTCACAGTTTTCCCTCTTCCTTGCCCTCCCCTCCGCCTTCAGAATTCCTCTTGGGACGAACATTCCTTTCGAATCCGAGCGTCGTGAACGAGACACTGAATGAGGCAGCGAACACTTCCCGCGAGACACCCTTATGCCACAAGATGGCAAAAGTCCACAAGATGGCATTGAAAGTCCACAAGCTGGCGACTCAGACGCGTGAGTAATGACTCTGTGTCCAAGAAATTTGTTCTAACCTGTACATACAGGTTGAACCCAAGTCCACAAGATGGCACCTCACAGTGCAGTAAGATGCTCCCTGACTCAGTTTAAAATTAAAAAAATTTACATTAAATTGTAATTGTAGCTGGCCACAAGATGGCATCGCTCCTGGTACACCATCTAATAATCCTGTGGACAAAGATGTCATCATGGACAATCCCCCAGTGGATGCTCCGAGGCGAAGTGGCCGTACATGTAGACTTCCAGCAAGATACATGTGGTTAACCATGTCGGTACCTCAGATGAGGGGGGGCCAGACTCAAACTTACTCGAATATATCCTCAGCACCGACAATGAACTGGAGATCGAATATGCGACAAGACAGATTTCCCTTCCTTAGCACAAAGCTTCATACATGCACTGAAATTGCCTATGCAGGTGCTGTGCTCACTGAACCAATAGATGATTCCAAAGAGAAAGACCCGGCTTCAGTTCAAGAAGCGCAGTCTTCGATATACTTGGACCTATTGGCTAGCTGCTATCTATGAGGAGCTCGAATCATTGAAAGAGAAAGGAGTGTATGAGGAAGTAGATGAGCTTCCACAAGGAAGGAAAGCATGTGGGTCCAAATGGGTCCTACACATCAAATGAAACAAGGAAGGTCTCATTGCACAATTCAAAGCTCGTCTCGTAGCAAAGGGCTTCACCCAGATTCCCAGGGCAAGACTTCACTTATACTTTCGCCCCCGTCACTCGCTGGGAATCAATGAGGACAATCCTAGCCCTAGTTGCTGAACATGACATGGAATTACGCCAAATTGACATGTCAAAACAGCTTATTTAAATGGTCCCCTGGACAAGGAGATTTACATGCGAAAGCCTTGATTGTAGGATCAGGTTACTGGAGATTATGAAAGGGACTATATGGGCTCAAACAGTCAGGGAGACAATGGTACTTGGAACTGAACTCGAAGCTCGAGTCCATTGGTTTCAAACAAACAGAATCAGACTGGAGCGTATACACTTGCACTCAAGGATCTGAACGATCTTACATCACCACCAGCATTGACAACATGCTCATTGCATCATCTTTGAAATCCGAATCTGACTCTGTTATCGACTCACTTGCATCCCTATTTGAGATCACTGACAATGGTGACCCAACCTTTCATCTTGGCTGCGGTATCACATGGGACAGAGAAGCACGCACCCTGAAGATTGATCAATACACGTACACACAGTCTATCCTCTGGGAATTCGGTTTCGAGAATTGCAACCCCATCCACACACCCATGGATCCAGGAAAATGCTTATCACCACAAACCACTCCCCTCACACCTGAAGAGCAGAAAACAGTGGACAAATTCCCTTATGGCGCCATGTTGTTGGAAAATGCATGTATCTCTCGAATTGTTTGTGTTCCGACATCAGCTACACCGTTTGGGAACTGGCTGGCTACATGGTGAGCTATGGTCTGTCGCACATTGCTGCCGCAAAACACCTCCTATGATACCTAAAGGGGATGCAGAAGCACACGCTTGTTCTGGGATTGACAAATTTGGTCTATCCTATGATACGAGTGCTGTCTGACTCGGATTGGGGAATGGGCGATTCCAAGAAATCTATATTGGGATTCATCATTATGATGGGTGATTCACCACTCTCATGGAGTTCGAAACAACAGGGTGTTGTCGCCCTATCATCATGCAAAGCAGAATACCTCGTATCTACGCACTGCACACAAGAAGTTCTGTGGTTCAGGAACCTCTTTAATGAACTAGGATTCTCACAACACTCTCTGACAACTATCTTCTGCGACAACCAAGGGGCAATTGCCTGCACTCACGACCCTCATGCACATAGCAAAATGAAACATATCACTATACACGAACACTTCATTCGGGATTGCATTCTCAAACGACAAATTGACATCGTCTATATTTTAAACAAGGACAACTTTGCGGACTTACTTACTAAACCATTACACAGAGTACTACATACACGATGGGTCTCAATGCTCAGACTCGATGCCGGTCAAGGGGGGGTGTTGTTGGTGAATGACCAAGCATCTAATTGGAGCGCCTAAGTAGGTCCCGCATTTGGTAGCATTACTAACCTGGGATGGAGCAACAGCCCCTTTATCGCTCGTTGCTCTGAACCAGGTATGATACCCTTACTTTATTATTATTATTCTTACTTACTTTATCGCTCGTTGCTCTGAACCAGTTTCCGAATATATTACTTTAGAGCTGACCTGATTATAACAAAGGTTATGTGTTCCAAGTACATCAGCAAAAACTGTTTGGGCCTTGGATGGCCTGAAGTTAACCTCAAGATAACTCAAAGACACCTAGGTTGCCTAGGATGACCTAGGAATTAGGGGGGTAGACTTTGACAACCTGAAGTAACCTGAGTCACCTGAGAAATCTGAAAACCTGAGGTAGTCCTAGGTAACCTAGGAGGCCTAGGCTGCCTACGCCATCCCAAGTCCGGCCCCTGTAATCTAGGAGGCTTAGGTTACCTAGGCTATCCCTGGCCCAGACCATTTTTCCTGATGTAAGGCTGTGGGTCAATAAGGTAATGGTAAGATATGCCCAGATTTGACTGGTATCACATGATCCAATGGATGCAGTATTTTAATTATCAAGTTTTCTACAACCATTTTTCGAAAAAATGGCCTTGGGGCACCTTAAAGAAAGGTCATTTGTGTCAAGCCCCAAGGCCATTTTTTCAAAAAATGTCTTGTAGAAAATTTTAGAAGCAAAATAGTGTGTCAATGAGAGCACGTGATACCAGTCAAATCTGATCTGGGCATATCTTACAAGAAAAACTTTCATATAAGGAGCCAAACCTAAAGGTTCAGCAAAAAGGCATCCAAATCTAACCTGGTTCTCGGTTTCCCTCAATGGGGGAAGGGGGGGGGGGGGGGGTCCAGAGGCTCTTGAAGTCAAAATATTTCAACCATTTTTGTGGTTATTTTCATGTTGAACAATGCTTTCAAGTACCATATATGTACAATTCCACATTTATCCTGTACTAGAGAGCATCAAATCCTCCTTGCAGGTAGTGCTGCCACGGTGCAGTTCACGAACCTTGTGAACCCAGTTCAAACCCGAACTGCACCCAGGGTTCAGGTTCGGAAATTTTTGGTAGGTTTGCACCTGCACCAAACCTCTGAACCTCAGGTGACCTTATACATTATTTTTCCTGCTTTTTGTAAGATAAATGGGGTCAAAGCATAAAATCTTAACCTCCAAATTTATATAAAGTGAGTTTTTAATCATGAATTAACCAATTAAAGTATTTATTACACATGGCAACTGTTACCTAAGCCTTGACTCGTCACCACACCTGCTCTTACTTGACTGTTACTTGCATGATTTTCAGCAAAAGAGATGGTGGTATGTTCTTGGAGTAGAATTCATAACATGTAACAAATATAAAATGAAATAACAGTGGTAATGGGCCTCAGTGAACAGTTTAAAAAATTCAGGTTCAAACCTGTTCAAACCTGCACCGAACCTTGAACCTAGGTTCAAGGTGCAAGTTCGAGAAAATTTGAACTGCACTTGAGGACCTGAGGTTCAGGTTCAAGGTTCGGAAAAATTTGCCCGAACCTGCACCGAACCGCACCGCGGCAGCACTACTTGCAGGCAATATATGCTGTTAATGTGGATGGGAGAAAGTTTGTGGAAAGCCCTGAATTACTCTGAACTGATGTAATAAAAGTGCAGTTATGCCAATTGGCCTGAAATAACATTACACTAAAGGGTGAATGTCTTCAGGACACTTTGAAATTTCAAAAATTAGGCTCCGGCAACAGCGGCATAGCAAAAATGTCAGGTGGGCATGGGAATTCACTACCATATAAGGAAAAGGAGGGGGGGCCTTGAAGCCTTAAGGTCAAAAATACAATGCGATATTTAAATATTTATTTTTGCATACCCCTTGAATTCAACTACACTCAAGGTTCAAGGGCAAGAAATCTCCATGTTACAAAATTCTACCTACTGCCATATCTAATTAGGACAAGATGCCTAGTCCATTGAATATTCTTGATAAGTTTCCTTTCCTTCCCATTTCTATAAGTGATTATTAAAACTAATATGTTCACTAGTGTGAGGGCTCACCTTTGAACTGGTCATTTGGAAATACTGCTATCTCAAAGATGGTTGCTCAATAGTTTCAGTTTCAGAGAGATGGAGATCATGGAAGGTCTCTTCTAGTGGGAGTTGATTCAAGTTAAGCATGATGATCAATGCCATTGGGTAAATTGCCTAAATTACAAGAATGAGTTCATGTGTGTAAATGGGTGAAACTCAGGCTCACAGTTATTCCAAAGAATATTGGATTTAAAATGTCATTCACAAGCGCCACTGAAGAGAATATAGTAGTGTGCATGTCCAATGCTGTAAATATGATACATAGGAGCTGAAAGGGTTGCTTAGTATGAGGTAAAGTAAATGTAAGGATACCATACTTGAGCAATGCAGAACAACGCTCTAGACTCCACAAGCAGTAGAAGTATTCTGATTGTTGGTGAAAACCTTTGGTTTGGGAGTGCCAGCAGGTCCAATGATATTGTTGCATGATGTTGAAACCTGAAAGTTGAACCAGAGCTGAACAGAGTAAATTTGTGATGTGCCTTCTTTTCTCAGACAAGTCTTACCGAACTTTCAGTCCAATGAACAGTGTTGCAGTCAGATTTACACCCAAAGAAATAATCAGACCAGCAAAATCAATGCTAATGGCATTCTTGAAGTTCAGTTGTATATCCTGAATTATACAACCAGCCAGATTTACTGCTTGAAGCTGGTCAGTTCCAACAAGTAAATAGAGATGCTGTAAAAAATTACCAAGATTTCCAATCATGAGAGCAATAAGCACACCTCTAATTGATTTGGACTAATGCCAGATGACACAAGCTCTCCGCAAGACAATTCCATCGCTAATCATGAGCTGTATGTTCCCACGACACAGTCATCTTTGCAAACACAATAAAGTAAACATTTGCTACTCACACAAATAGTCCCAGGCCAACTGATTTGCGCTGCCCATGGAAGAACAGCCATGTCTGCAGAAATAAACTGATCTTCCAGTACATTACTTGATATTTTTATGAGGCCAAATTGGATTGCAACTGGAATTTGAGCTGAGGTGGCAATGCAGCACCATGTACTGGCAAAAGTTGTGGCAATCAGGAAGGAAAGAAATAACACCCTAGCGTATCCTTGAATACCCTTCTTTCTAACAAGCAAAACCCCCCATGAAAAAAGTTCAGAGTGGAGATACAAGTGTGAACTTATGAAGTATTTACATGAAGGTATAAATTGCTAAGGTGGCTGAAAGAATGAAAACACCTGTTAGGACCAAAGTCACATTAGCACTCCAGCGAATACTCATAACCCTTTACAATGGAATATTCACCATATACAACGCATGTAGCAATACCTTGACGTTGACCAAGATAGATAACTCTGTATCCGAGGATCAAACCCCCACTGCAAACAGCGTATCAGATTCTCACCTACGGTTTAAGAAGCAAGCAAGATGTGATCATCTTGCACCACAGTGATGATCAAGAATGATCAAGAGCAGAAGGGCAACTTGGATTCAATTTTAATGGGCTACGAGCATCGCATCGGAGATGTCTCGCAGATTGTGGAAAAAGAATCCCTCAGTCTACATTGAATTTATTGTGCACAAGGTCAGCGCGCCCAAACAATCAAAATCTATTGAACAGTCGAACCCTCTGCCGGTAACCCGCTGGAGGATAGTGGATGTATACATGTCAGTCATGGTTTCAAGTTTGTAACTGGGAGCTGGATGAGGATAACAAGCTTAAGGGCAACGATTCGTAATGATATCCGAGACGAGACAGATGACCGTTGTACCCCGATTCAGTACTGTTATGGAGGAAGCATGAGGGAACCAAAGAAATTCCGTTGGCAACCCGAATGGGATTATCGGGAGAAGGTCAATTGCCGAGGGTTTGGATTAGTGTAGACAACGCATCGAGTTATCACTACTTCTCTGGATTCGAGTTCCGAATCTTTAGCAGGCTGAAGAAGCTCAGTCAGGATTCTTAAGAGTCACAAGGTTGGATATCTCGTTTACTCGTGCCGAACAACTTATCTTCAGTCAGTCGCGAACTAATCTGAAAGGCAGTTCAAAAGTGCACAGAAACCTAGTAGTAAAGCAAACGAACGAATGATAACGACCAACCAGGCCCCCCTCCCACAGACCCTCGCCTGAATTAGCGCAAATTAGGACCCAGATTTGACGGAATCCTTGGCCGTTTTTAGCGTAAAGTAGGCCTCAAAGCTCGAAGCCTTGCCTGTTAGAGCGTAAATTAGGCCCCCGGAGGGTTTTAGAGGTAAGCGTACAGTATCTCATGGCTAGAAATCACAGCAAGAAATGCGAAAAACAAACTAGCTTCAGCTAGACGTTCACTGTTACTGTTACTCGTGTAGTTATTCGTTACACACCAGTCCCCAAAAAGTCATCTGAAGACGCTCGTTGCTAAAACGACCGACATGAATGAGTGAATGTTATATTTGCGAGGACATTGGTAAGACTACTACTATCGAAAGTTCAAAAACTAAACTAAGCAATTGATATCCGATTCTTTTCTGGAGGCTTTAGCACCCTCACTCCTCCCTGTATAGTTCGGACTCCCACGCCCTAGGAGAAATGCTTGTAGCACTCCCATCAGCATCAAGCGTGAACAAGAATTCGTCAATCCCAATTTCGTTGTACGTGGTCGAGTCAAAGCCGAGCCATGTAGCATTGTTCCAGGCTTGAGAGACAACACCAGTGCCCGTCGAGGTCAACTGAGGAAAAACTGCGCGATATGAGGCCTTGGACGTCGTCGAGTTGACTTGCGCGTTCAACCCCGTCGGGTAAAGTCTGATGTCCGAGTCCACTCCAATGAAGTCGGAGCCGTTACTGATGAAAGACTTGATGCCCAGACCAGGCTTACCAGCGTCGATGGAGAGCTCGATGGAGGAGTTCAAATCGAACGATCTGTAGCTGCCAGCCAATTTCGCCATGGCTTGTTCTCGGCTGCTTGCTCCAAAGCGGGCAGGAATGCGTCGATGATAAGGTCCGCGGTGACGGCGCTGACTTGAATGGCATCTCCTCCTGCGGCCAAAGTTGCAAAGCCAGCATTGTAGTCTGGAATAATGACGAGCACGGAGGAGTAGGCACCAACGTCGCCGGATTTGGTGTAGAGGTCGACGACGCGGCCATCGACGGAGGTTCGGATGATTTCCCAAGGCTTGCCAACCGACATCTGGAGGCTGGCTGTGTGTGCCACGGGTTTCACCCAGCTACGAGTGGTGGAGGGAGATAGCACTTCATTGTTCAGCATGCTCTGTCCTATTCTCATTAGGTCGGCAAGAGTGGAGTATATACCGCTACCAGGAGTCTCATCGCCTGCTTCGTAGGACCAGGCACTTCCGCTGATACTGAACGGAATAACGGCCTCGGTAGAGTTAACGGGCTCACTGTAACTGGTTCCATTCAGCCCTAATCTCCCAACCAGGTCTCTCCGGAACATCAACTCGAACGATTCGCCGGTGATGTTTTCAAGGGCATACCCCAGGATCTGGTACGCAGCGTTCGAGTATGAGGGCGAGCCGAATGGGCTGAATACTGGGTGACGTTGAGTAAGACCCTGGAAATATTCTTATTTCATTGTCAGTATGCAGTTCATCCTTGCAATCGAAAAGCCTACCTTCTCTAGAGCAGGGTCCGTGGCATTTGTAGCACACTGTGGTGCGTCACTGCTGTTCAGAGGCGGAAAACCAGATGCAACAAGCTGAGCCGAGGTAAAGTTATTATTAGTCAGTTCGTCCTGCTTGGGAGACTATACAACATAGTCAGTACAAGATTCATGAAGAGAAGTAAAATATTTCAATCACATTCCTGGCTATTCCTGCCATATGGCTTGCAAGCGCTCCAAGTGTGACTATTAGTCCAGTCTACGCAGTCCACCGCGTCTGTCTGTGCATTGCAACTCTGTGCGGCCGCTTCGAGCTCAGGCACGACGTCAGTGACTTTATGATCCCAAACGTCCTCACCCGCTTCGATGAGGAACAGGTAAGCAGTCAAGAGCTTCGACACGCTTCCAATACGATAGATACTGTTGTGATCGACCTGTGTTGTACCAGGAGCGGCGAGCGTGGACGAGCTATGCTCAAAGTCCAAAAGAATAGATTTTGTGTCGAAGAGACCAATGGAGTACGAGGTTGTATTGGCCCCGAGCTGTCCGAATTTGCACTCGCCCGTCTGGGTAGCACTCGCTAGAGATGCGTTCAGGCTACTGAGTGCTTGTGAAAAATCGACATTGGCCAGAAGATCTGATGGTGGTTGGAATCCTTGTCCAAGAGGAGGAGGGAAAGCGGTAGCTGCCAAGACAGCTGAAGTTACACCAGGAATAACCAAGTAAGCTGAAAGCCTCATGTTAGAAAGAAATAAGTGACCGCGCTGTGGCCTAGCAGAGTATTATATAGCAAGTTGCCGCTCATCATTTGATTCTTGACAATTAGTTGTAAGAAAGTAGTAGTGACGTCGATAATTACTAACAGCTCACCTTTGAAACTTGAAAGACTGAATACCATATAACAAGCTGCCGCTCGTCATTTGATTCTTGAGCGCAGAAATTAGCTAGACCGTATTAGCCGCGTGTCTCAAAATGTTTTTGGTCAACTTTTGAATTGTTTTTGAATAGCTCCACGTCTCAAAATCGTTTTGAGACATGCAACTAATAGGGTCTAATATTAGTCGTATAGATGGAACAATCCGCTGTTAAATAACACGGAACATGACCATGACATCCTTAAGGTCACCTTGAAGCTCACTTGGCAAACACTTTGAACCGTGACAAGGATACTAATTGGACGAAGGGGTTTCGGCACAAAGGGGCCCTGCAACGCATCCTTTCAAGTACAGTGAGTGTGTCCAGGTGAACTTCAAGGTGGTATGAAAGCACCATAGCCACTGCGCGAATAGGAACAAATGCGTAAACTGGAGAAGTCGCTCCTCAAGTCACAGGAGTGCGCAGAAAACCTGTACGTGCCGCTT
>ML769890.1:0-37330 GCA_009733575.1 Gymnopus androsaceus JB14
AACAAGGCCAGCAAAATTCATTTTGATGGGCTTAGATCTCGAAGACAGCCAGTGCGTATTCATTTATATTCAGAAAACATACTAATGAAAACCTCTAGGTATAAATTACAACTGGAGGTTGAACGCTATAAGAATTCAACACGAACAGCCCACCAGACGAACGAGATCGTCGAGCACCGAAATATTCTGAAACGCGCTCTCCAAGGATTCGAAAAGCTTCGTTCTGTCTACATGCCCGGATTGGTCCAGTATCTCACCGATTTAGACGAAGATCTCTCTTTGGGCAAAGATGACCAGCCGGAAAACACAAAGCTGTGGCTCCCATCCTTGATTCCGGTTGACATGCACCGGAATGTTTGTTGTGATGATGTGGATCAAATTGAAGAACGACTCCGGATGGCTCGGGCCTACGATGTGCTGGACAGCGTGCGGCATATGCTTCGTGTCAAAACGAAGATGATTCAGTTCAAAAATAAGAACGTTCGGGGCCAGCGGATGTCAGGAAAGTCGCGGGAGGTCATTGACAGAGTTCATGACCGCGTGAAGGGCTTTTTTGAGAAATATCGTCGTAGCCGTCGGGGACTGTTGCTGCTAGTGGGGCTGGGTAATTGGGAGAAGGAATTGCAGGTGATGGAACAGAAGGACGTGCGAAGCTATGTGGATCCAGCGCCGAAGAAGCGGGGCCAGGGCGTCGGGGGACCAACGAGGAGGAACCAGGGATGGAGGGAGTGGCTGTAGAGAATGATAATGGGACGGAGGAACAGGAAGACGAATCGTTTCCCATTGCAGGTGGAAGATCGGACAAGGAGGGATGGAACGGGCGAGACGAGAAAGGAGCAGTCTTGGATATGGTTGACGAGGGAGATTAATCTGAGGGATGGTGCAGATGAGAACGAGAATGAGATTTTACGAGGGGAGTGGTGCAGAAGTCGTGCGCGGATGCATCGAGCGGAGGAGGAGCTACGGTACCTGGAAGGGGAGATGGAACGGTCGCTACGCTTCTTGGACTGGCAAGCCAGGTGGTGGGACGCTCGCCAGGCCGTCCAAACCCCGGGAAAGTTCCACAGCTCGAGGAAGGTGTGAAGGCATATGCAATCAAGCAAGCGCAGATTCAACGGGGCTTACGAGAGAGGTTCTTGAAGACGTGGAATTCATCTTTGCAGAAGGAGGAAGAGTTTAAAGCCGAGGAAGAAGCGAATGACAGGGCCGCACGTGAAGAGCTGGGTCTGGATGGGAGAGACGATGATGATGAGGACTTTGAGGGAGACGAAACAGGCGATGATGGCGGGGATGTGGAAGCGCCAGACAGAGATGAAGAGAAGGGCGAGCAAGAGGCTGAGGAGGCCGAATACTTTGGGTTTGCATAGGTGTATGTTATGTATTACTCTGTATGTAATCGGCCAAAGAGGCTCTTAAATTGACATTGAATTACTATGTATTATTGCTCTGGTGGCTCAGTGGTTATCTACTCCAAACTTTAGCGCTGGGTAGTTCGTTATCGAAAGGTCTACCGATCGATTGCTGCTACTAGCAATAATTTTGCGAGAATGTGCCTTTGCTCCGGCCCGACACCATGGCCGGATGCGCCCTTTCTAATTTGGGACAGGGCGTACCATGTCCTATTTGGGAAGGGCGGCGAAGTCACAAGTAAATGATATCCCATGACCACTTTGCCTCTATGGATTTATCCATGGGCACCTGTGAATGAGCATATGTGGCAATATCCCAGTCTGCATTTGCAGCTGTGGTAATAGCCCAGGCGAAGCATTTACAAGTTGTGGTAGTATCCATTGCTCAAGCTGTTAGGATTGCAGCTATGGCTGAATCTCCTGAAATTACGGGTTCGGAAGTCTAAGTGTAAATTTGTTAAAAATATTCTCTCTGGCGAAATTTTATCAAGACTCACAGTATGACCAATGGCGTGCCAACATTTAACAAAGTGCTTAACGCCAGAAACCTCTCCTTCTCGGAATTCGTAAGAGTTTGGGTTGTTGCGGTGAAAGTGATCTGCTGTAGTGGTGGGTAAAAGGTTGATGGAGTTACCATAGTCGACCAGGAGATCTGTAAAAATGGTCTGGATATAAAGGTCAGTGGACAAGCATGGCATACCGAAAACAATTCTTACTTTCGATTCCTCCTTTATAGCATCAGGGATATGAACGACAAGGTCATAAACATCCTGACTGACAGCCCTCCAGGCGTGTTTCCCATCCAACCATTCCGTAGTGCTGGAAGGCTTTTTCCTGGAGTCGAGCATGCAGAGACGAGCATACTGGTTCTGTCCCACTGCAACCTCAAAAAGAAAGCCTGGAATAACAACTGTTCTAATCAGATTAATTGTATAAAACAGGGTACTGAAGAATGCTTACCAGTATTTTCATGCTTAATGGCCTCTCGGATTTGCTTTGATGCTTCCCTTTTGATACCACGAATTAGGCGCTTAGTTTTGCGATCTATGCCCAACTGTTTCTGAGCTGGATGGGGAAACTTGGTATAGGGTTGTACTCTGGATCTCGGGGAAGGTGGTTCCCAAATTTCACCCTCCTCAAGAACGGGCCCCATTACATTGGCCAAAACCTGTGCAAAATGAGCTGGGTCTAGATCAGCCAGAGTGGCGACTGGACCACATGTCTCCTCCTCCCCCTCCTCATCATCAGTCAGTTCATCATTTTCCAGGCTAGCACAACCCATGCACTTCTCCGTGAGCACGTCGTGATAGTCAACAATGGAGGAGGTAGACATTGGGATCAAACTAAATGAAGGCAAGTGTGTATCGGCGCCGAAGAACAGATGACCAGATACAAGAAAATATCAGAGCAAGTTTAGGAGTGTGTACGAGCGCCGAAAACAGACGACTCGAACTTGGAAGTTGAGGGAAAAGGAGAACAACAAGTGTCACGTTACTTGTGTGCAGTTTCGAGCCGGATCCTGATCCGAATTGGTAACGCAGGAATTCTGTCACGCTATGCTTTTGCTCTTGACCTCGACGACATCGACGACATCGATATGGATTGCTGCTGGTAGCCATGGGATATCTGAAGATTATGATGGTGGGCACCCAAGATTGTTAGCGCGATTAACTGGTGCCATAGCCAAGGTTTTGTTCATCGGTGCGTTGATTTCGTTATTTACTCATCTCGTCTCACTACGATTGCTCTTCCCAGTCCTACTTTCAACATGCTTTCTAATCCGAACGACATGCCTCGCCCCTCTCCTCATCTTCCCACCTTACTAGGAAACCAGCAACCAAACCCCAACGGTCAAGTCCAAGGGCGCACAATTAACCTTGCTGACCAACGGAACGAGCAGCGACGCTTTGCAACCTAATTCAGAATCAGGAAATGCAGATGCCTCGACTTCAGGCATAATGCGCTGGAATGCGTACATTCCAGGTCGATATAACGAACCGGAAAGAGTCAATTTGAGCGCTCAAGTCCCGGGCTTCACGGGCATCTACACTTTATTCCTAACTTCGATGTTCGGACTTTCCAGTGCAAATCCTCCTCCCGTTTGTTTTCTTTCTTTATTCATTGTACATGTACTGATTTCTATTCATTCAGAGTCTCGAGTCTGGAAAAAATCACTTTCCCGCACCTCGCAGACGTCGCTGACAATTACGAGTCGCTCTACCCTACCGCACATTGGAAAGACCCTGTGTCCTATGTTCAATCAACTGCTGTTATCAATGAATACACTTCAGCTGCTCTTGCTGATCGTTGTACCTACTACATGGTCGAGCGTGATAAGGAATGGTTTGACCATAATAACGAGGAAGCTCGAGGCGAAGGTACTAGCGCACAGGGCTCCATCTCGGCTTCTACTAGTCGAACCACTACTCAAGAGAAAACCGAGCTCCTACATCATGTTCGTTTGCTTGTTTATTTGTAGTATGTCTACTGACTCTTTTTCATGCAGATTCTCGAGTCTGGACAAGATCACTTTCCCGAATTTTCGGAATATCAACAAGTCTTTTCTGTTCCTTTATCACCCGCTACTTTCGCGTCATACTCTCCTCCCAGCTGGCTGCCTCGCACAAGATTCTGCAAGACAGTCGCAAGTGGTATGGGATCTGAGGATGAAGATGAGCTACTCGTGGACCGGGAACGCAAGCATCCTTCGTGTGTATTCCATTCTCTCATTTTCGTTTTCTTTCCTCTTACGACTTTTTCCTAGTCGGGTACGCATTCCCGTCAAAACCGACGCTGTAGCTCAACCTTCCACTGCAACACACGACATACTCCGGCCCAGGGATCGTCTTGTATTATATCAGTCCAAGCTTGATGCTCTTCCATTCTGCAGCCGTATTCTTCGCGATTACTCAAGTACATCAGTCCACCTAATGCTTGAAACGGTCCTCCCCAGGTTCTCGCTGGCGCTGGCACTCCCACAGCAACGCAAGGTGTCCCCATATCACAGCAGCTCAAATTACCTTCCTCCATACCTACGCAAACCTCTGGAAGTGGACTTGCCGGAGTCGTTACTCCTTCGCCGGTCCCCGCTGCTGCTCCTGTCGAAGCTTGTCGAGATGAAAGTCAAGAATCCGACACTGGGCGACAAGACTGATGATGAGCTACTCATAGACCGAGAGCGCAAGAATCCATCGTACACATTTTTTCTTCTCATTTTCGTTTCCCTCTTTCTGACAGCTTTGTAGTCGTGTCCGCATTCCCGCAAAGAACGGGCTGAACTGCTTTCATTGCAACGGAAAGGCACCAACTCTCTAGCAGAGCATGGATATCACTTCCTCTTCCTCTGACGCTCCAATACCTCCAATTTTGTTCCGTTCGACGACGGCCATTCAACGATGGCGACAACTCGGACTTATCTGCATCGACCCCAAAACAAAATGGAAATGCGAAATTAATCTATTCCCTCCTTCTCCGACGCTCTAATACCTCCAACTAGCTCATTTCGCTCCGTTTGATGACGACAACGATGCGGACTTATTTACATCGACCCCAAAATGAAATGGAAATGTCTGCTCCCGTCTCCTCCGCTCCAATACCTCCAACCAGCTCATTCCGTTCCGTTCGACGACGGTGACGATGCTATGGATGGCTGGGTATGAATTATTCCACTCGATGAGAACGCACTGGCCCAATCTCAAAGTTAACGAAGTCAGACAATAATTCTTGCTTCCTCGTCTCTAACCGAGTCCCTTCTACCTCACGGGGAGTTTAGGGCTGGGAGTAGCTTGTATTATTTACTTGTGTAACTTTTCATACCTCAATTTAATAATTGCTCCATAAAAATATGCTTGTTTCGATGAAGTGCCACACCCTAATAAGCCTGCAACAAGTTGTAAGTGCTTCTGCACCTAACTTTGGAGCCCGAACCAAGAGTAATAGGGAAATGATTTATTTCTGTGATAATTGTAGGCCATAGACATTGAGACGCAAGGTAGAGGTGCAGAATATGGCTGGGATGACGAACTCGAAATTAAGGTACTGACAGCCGATCAATTTCGCAATACAGACTTGAACTCATAACACCATCACTCTAACCAAAAACCAAGTATACCCTCAGTAATTTTAAATTAATCCTTGATACTAACACTGATGTTTGCACCGTAGATTATGGGCAAGGTGAACGCTGCAAAACTTCGTGAAAAACAGAAGAAAAATGCAGAAGCTGCTCGCAAGTGTCGCCGGAAGTAAGGATTCTGAAGTCTTCTACTGCTGCATTAAACTAACTGCCCTACTAATTCTTCTTATTTGCTATAGCCACTTCATTTCTCTTAGAAATGTAGAGGAATACAACCGCAAGGCCCGTGAAAGAATGGCTAGGTAAGGGCACTGCTTCTGAACTTTTATTCATGCTATATCTTCATTCAAAATGTAGGCGACGAGCTGCACTATCCAATACCAAGAAGGAACAGTCAAAGCTGGCCCAACAAGAATATTCTTGAGTTAGCTATATACGGTGCGTTGAACTTCAATATTTTTGTGATGCATTTGATTGAATAAAATACAGCAACCGGGATAGTATCTTGGATAAAGCTGCAGAAGAGCATTATGCGTAAGTAATAATATCAGAAGTATTTCAATTATCACTACTAAATCTTCTTGGGCAGCAAATTCATCGAGAAGCATGGTACTGGGGGAGACTATGCTACACATGATGTCCAACCCCGTTACCTTTTGGGAGTACGCGACCCTTCTACCCCACTAAGTGAGCGCATTTATCAGCAAAAACTCCGAATCTGGAAGCCTGAGAAGAAAGAGAAGCAGTCGGAGAAGGCAGATGAAATGGTACAGAGAAGAATGGAGCAAGCATGGGATGCACTTGAAGAGGAACAGCTCCTTGCATTTGCCCGCGACGTTGAAGCTGGCCAATTTTCCAAATGAAATTGTATCCTTTATCCATCTCATAGTATTCACCCTGGAATTTATGGGCTAATATTGATAGCCTCTTTCAAACAAATTTTCTCTAGGATTGCAAGTATGCAATAACGTATTAGCAAACTTGAAGTACGTTACTAGAATGCCCATTGTTGAGAAGACAATAATGCATTAGCCCCACTTGGAAGCCTCCAGCCAGGGTCATCAACGGTGTACAAGATATATAGTACGTGGCACTTCTTCTTCGAACTTTCCTTCCCTCTTTCTTTCCCTCTTTCTTTCCCAACCTTTCATTCTTTTTTTAAAATCATGCCTCGAAAAAGTGACCCACCTGCTGCTCCTAAAACACGTTCCAGTACAGGCACTACCTCCTCTCGCACAAGAGCCACAACTGTTGCTCAAACAACTGCTTCGACCAAGGCTGCTCCCAAAGCAAAACCCAAGCCCAAGCCAATGAGAAAGTCAAATGTCCATGCTGATACCAGACGGTCCACTGTTTCTTCTCCACCTCCCCCAGCATCTAGCTCACCTGCAGCAAGCTCACCTGTCCGCCTCAGTGATAGGGATGAGCAGGCTCTTCGCATGCTCCAGGAGAAGAAGAAGAAAGCTCAAGTTGCTGCAGAGAAGGAACGTCAAGAGCGTAAGCTTCTATTCCACCTTTTCTTTCTTAATTTCATAGCCTTATTCCTTGACAGGTATTAGAGAGCATGCTGCACGCATGAGAGCTGCGGACCATGAAGACAATGCTAATGGTAGTGACAACCGCAACCATGACAGTGCCAATGGCGGAGATATCACCATCGACAATGATGATGGAGCTGAAGATGAGGGCTCTGTCTCTTTTGGCTTCAGAACTCCCCCAAGGAAGAAAGATTCTCCTGGTGCTGTGGACGACGATGATGAAGACAAAGACCTTTTTAGGCAGACATTCGGCAGTAAGTGTTTTTTCTTTTTTCTTTTCTTCGCCTTGACTCTAATACCTATATTAGCTCCTGGTAAAGCTATTGATGAAGAGCACCAAGGCCTTGGGAGTGGTGTAGACTCCGATGATGATGCTGGTACACATGAACATGGGAGTCAGGCTGCTACTTCTGACAATGACGACAACCTCATGGATGTGGATCATCCTCATAATGGTGTATGTTCTTCCGTACCCTTCATGCTATTTCTCTGATGTTGCAGTAGATTGTCACACCATCACCATCTCCCCGGAAGAGACGCCGTTCTATCAAGGATGTTCAAGGTGGTGCTCAGAGCAAACAATGGGCCGCCGCTACTAGTAGTCCACATGGACCAAAGGTTTACAAGATTACTTCCAGAATGTTTACTCCTCGCACGCTCCACCTTGGTAAATTGGCAAAGATTGAAGCTCGTCGAGTCACCATTACACAGAATCCTTTTCCTTCCGACAAATTTGAATCTTCTTTAAAGATTCTTCAGGATACTGCCCGAAAAAATCAGCTTAATGATCCCTTTACACGTCTTCTCCAAGATGCTGAATGCCAAAAAAAGCTTACAACCTTTGTAAGTCTCATATTTTATGTCCATTGGTGATATATGAACCTTACTATGTTGCAGGTTGGTTACGCTAGAGGAGGGTTGATGAATTCTCTTACTAAGGCTGCTCAGCAGTGGGTAGAGAGCTTCTTCAACCTTCCAGGTAGGAAAAGTGTAGGTAAAATCAAAGTTGATGTTGCCTGGCTATTAAAGGATGGCCATTTCAAATTTGGTGGTCTTGATGTAGAGGTAACTACCTTACTGCTTGGTATCACAAATTGTTGATACCTTTCTATAACCCAGTCACAGACATACGACAAAAACCTACCTTTTGGCATAGAAGGTATTGCTCATCTTCTTCGGGTGGAGTTCTTTGCTACCCGAGGTGGTGCCAACATTGGTGCATTCAAGGAAATGGTAGCTGCTCGTTGTATTCACAGTCCTACTGTTGCTCTTCTGGCTACTCATGCAAGTTTCTCTTGATCTCTAACTATGTTCTTTATTGATATATTTACAGATTGAACATGCACTCATGAATTGGTCAGAAGGCACTGCTAAAGCTGCAGAGTTTAATGATGATGCCCGTTCTCGGTGATTTTTTTCCCCCCAAATCTATGAGCAATTGTTGATATTTTCCAAACCAACTAGATATTACTACCACCTGAGTTCTTATGCAAAACTTGCAAAGGTTGCCCCCAGCTGGGATGAAGGTTTTGGGCCAGAACTTTTCGATCTTGTTTTGTGAGTTAACTTGTGGTGGATTCATTCTTGTTCTAATGTATTTCAGGAAACAATCCAACAAGACCTTCTTACTTGATGTGGAAGCTGATGACATGCAAGAAGTTGATGCTGTAGCTCTTGAGGCTGCTGCAATTGCTGCAAAGCTTGCTCGAACAGGAGGATTGACATCTGTTAACAACTCTTCCAGTACTTCTACTTCTACTACTGTCACTACTCCTATGGGTAATCTTGCTGCTTCTACTGCTGTTCTTCTTCCTTCTTCAGTTGTTACTCCTACTTTAGTCATTACTCCTACTCCTACTATTCCTACCCCTGGTTCTGCTTCTACTGTTGCTGCTAATAGTACTGCCTAGTGGGTACATTTAATCTTTCATTGCTTTATTCATTGATATAATATATCCTTTTAATGTTCATTACTTCTACTTCAGTTATTACTCCTACCTCCATTGTTACTCCTACTTCTTCTCCTGGTTCTGCTTCTACTGTTACTACCAATAGTGCTGCCTAGTGCATATGTTCAATCTTTCATTATTTCATCCATTAATATAAAATATCCTTTTAATTTATTCTTTTGTCATATGTGGTTTGCTTGAATTTTTTTTGGTTTTTAATCTATTTTATACCAATGCAGTCATGGCATTGATCATTCATATTTCTTTTGCCATTTTCACACCTAAGTTAAATTTAGACTATATTGGGATTAACTGAAGATAGATCAAAGTGAACCCTAGGCTAGATAGTAGCAGCCAAGATTGTTACAGGAGCAATATATGACAACTTGATGTCAACTCAAAGACATCTCTATCTAGTTTAGGGTGACAAGAGGTTATTTCAGAAACAACTTAAAGTGGATAAAAACAACTCTAAGTAGTCTTGGACTGGACTAGGTCAAGTTCAGGTTAATCCAAAGATAACTTCATTGCTTTTAAGACAGAATTTGACTGATTTAAGTAGACCTGAAGTCAGTTCAAGTCATCTTGAGAGTTGATTTAGGCTAACTTGAGTTGACTTCGGTATGACTTGGGACAAAATATCTGGTAGACCTTGACCCAAGTCACTCAGGTTAACTTTTTTGCTTGGTTGCTTTAAGTTAACATGAGTCATCAAGGTTAACTAGTGCTGGCTTGAGTATAAGGGGTACTTTCCTGATGAGGGGACAAAATTGTCAATATAGAGGAAGGTGCTGGCTGCTTCTGCCCAGAATGATGCAGTAAGTCCAGATTCATCCAACATGGTGCGTACTCCTGATATTACCATCTGATTCACTCTCTCAGCCATCCCATTAGCAGCAGAGGAGTAAGGGGGAATTTTCTCAATGAGTATGCCCCGTTCTGTGCAGTATGCATCCATCAATGTATTATTGAATTCTTTGCCACTGTCAACTTGAATGATGCGGATCTGTTTCCCCATTTGCATTTCTGCCATCATCCTGTATCTGTGGAACTCTTTTACTGTCATCACAGCTCATTTGTCCTACAGGAAGTATAGTATCTTCACCTCACCTTCATCATCGATCGACCATCTGAGCAGATCATCAAGTAGACTGCTCCTCCTTGACTCGGTATCTGTGCAGGTCCCCAGAGGTCTATGTGGACATGTTCCAGTACATCCATCTCGTATGTAATGTCCTCATCAAATGGCCTCCGTATTGCTTTCCCATACAGGCATGCTTTGCACATCCCAACTGTCAATTTTGTCATAATGTTCAACCCATCAACTAAGTTTTGGTTCACCATTCTCAAGATTCGGGGAATACCAATGTGGCCAAGTTGTCTGTGCCAGGTAGCAATATCTGTTGGTTTATTATGAGATCTTGCCAAGTGAGCCTGCGTTGCTCAACCTATTGTCTCAACTTTGTACATTCTTCCTTCACCCTTTCCACACATGATGATACTACCCTGGCAGTCTCTAATGTCAATCCTGCTGCTACCCCAACTGCATTTACATCTGCAGTTGTCCAGGACTGAGAGCAATATTAAATTCTGTTTAAAGGATGGAATGTATTTTGTGTTCTCGAGCCATATAGTTCTCCTCTCTCCCCCAACTCTGGTATTGAACTGCACCATTCCTACCCCTTTTATGTCAAATTGTCCAGCATCTCTTGCTATGGTGCTACTCCCTTTCTGACCAACGACTTCTGCAAACGTTATGAGATTGTTCCTCAAAACCCAACAGTGTGTGGCTCTGGAATTGATGTAGGTTTTGGGATAGAATTCTGCATTGCCATGGCAAATGGAGCATTTGTTTGTGTTGGGTACAAGTTTACAGTGGATAGGTAAGTCTCTACATATGCCAGCTAGTTCCCCCAACTCATCACTCCTTTCAATCACCAGGGCAGGCTCATGTCTAGAGGATGTTCTGTCAGGGCTAGTTTTTGGCATTCTTGTATGAGACCTACCCATGGAATCAGCAGATAGGACAAAGAGTTGGCTGGGTTCAGGATCTGTTGCTACGGAAGCTGCAGCTGTGTTGATGTTATTCAAGTTGTTGTTCATGCAATTGTTGTTGGGTTGTTGTACCTGCCAGTTCTTTGGGCCTTTGCCTTCAGCACCTCCACCTTTTGCCCAGCAGCAGTATATGGTATAACCGTGTTTTCCGCAATTGCTACAGACCAGATCACCATTCCTGCTAGACCGCTGGGGTTCTGCGGCTGCTGCTGTGGTGTTCTGGCTCACTAAAGTGCCTTCACTTGCTTCTCGTCCTTCTCGCTCAATTCGCACTCCTGTTGTTTCTCCAGGTAGAGGCTGTGTAGGAAGATAAAAGCATCCTTGCTGGAGGTACCTGGTACATTCCTACTGTCCTGCTTCCAGTCCAAAGGAAGGGAGGCAATAACAATGAGACAGAACTGGGGATTGTTACATGTTCCCCCATACTCCTTGAGCATTTGAAGAAGATTTTTCATCTTCTTTTTGTGGTCTTCCATTGTTGTTGACTCTGGTTTGTAGGTATGGGACCTCAGTATGGTATCAGCTAAGTGAATTCACTGTTCAATTCGTTCTCATATTTATCCATCAAGAACTTCCAGATTTCCGCTGAAGATTTATCACCCTCAACCCCAATGCCAACTGGGTCTCAAATATTAGTGATGATGATGCTTGTAGCTGTAGCATCTCCGGCAATCCATTCTTTGTAGAGGGGTGTACTGCTCCAGATTGGAGTTTGGGTCTGTGTGGATGTGGTATCTGGGGTCTGGGTCATTTGGAATAGTGGTTGTACAATTTTTCCTTTGACATATTGTAATAAACTCCTCGCTTTTAATGCGAGTATGCATTTGTGTTTGTATGTGCAACAGTTTTTGTCACCGTCAAGCTGGTTATCCTTGGGGAACCTTGGGATTGAGACATTACTTGGGTTGGCTGACATTTTGTGAATCAAATTCACTTTTGTGATTTCTTTTGCTTTGCTCAATTTTGAATCTCTCAGGGAAAGACCAGTCTCATAATCTGTAGACCAATTAGCTCAGTTATAAAGCAATAGAACAACTGTATTGATATAAGTATACCTGTAGACAAAGTAGCTACAATCATATCAGTAAATATGGTAAGGTTGTAATGTAAAAGATAATACTCACCTCAGTTGTAAAGCAATAGAACAACTGAGGTGAAGCTGTACCAAACTACTGTCTATATCATCGGAACTAGGCAGTACTAGTAAGCTGTGTGAGCAGAAGTAAAAGAGGAAAATGTGGATGGAAGTAAGCATCTACAAAAGGAAATGTCAAAGCAGATATATGTACGGATCACTTATCTCAACAGTAACAAGAAACTACCCTAAGAGCTCCTATCAAACCAAAGTCCAAGAACATTTATTTGGCTTTTATTTAATGTGATGTAGCAAAACTGCATTAAACCACCAATAACCAATACCCCCCCATTGGTTTATACTATTATCTGCATTCACTGGGATTATGAGGTGCTTATGTCAGAAAAATTTATACTTTATTTCCTTATAAAGAGAATGTGTACAGCCACCTGAAAAGCCCTGGCTTGGGCCAAAGCCAGGCCAGGCCAAGCCGGAGCTGTTGGGGTAGGGCCCAGCTTGACTTTTGGAAAGCCAAAGCCCCAGCCCACCAGGCCAAAGCCAGGCCTGTTAAAAGATATGCTCACAACATCAGCAAAACCTGGATAATTGCCATAGCTGTTATAGCAAGCCATAGCAGCCATAGGACTATGAACTGCTATGAATTGCTATAGGTAGCTATGAGTTACTATAGACTTCACAAATTATATTGCCTGTTGATAGATGTCATGCTCTATAGCAATCCATAGCAGCCCATAGCAGCTCATAGCTCTGGATAGATGGGGACCTTGCTATGGGTGCTATGAGTGCTATGAGTGCTGGATAGCACTATCCAGTACTATCCAGTTCACCCAGGTTTTGTTGATGAATCATGGACGCATGATCAGGTACTTTGTACTGTGATATTCAACATTGGCTTATTGCTCACCAAAATCACATTTCTATGTATTGATATCATTTGATTAATGTCATTCGCTACTTACATACATGTGATTATAGCTAGGATATCAGCTGCTGATATATATACATACATCACATTGTAGGGACCATTGTGTTGGAATTTACAGAAAATCTATTTTAACCCACATTACAACATACTTATGAATATATGATATCACAGGAGATATTTGCGCATACACTCACAGTATCCATGCATATACTCGCAGTAGCCACTTTACTGTATGCATAGTAGCCACAGATATTTCACATAGTACCCACTTTCCTGATATGTTTACTATGACATAGTCATTCTTACAGGTATAAATACAGTATGTAGTTACTCATGTACCTTACCTGTTTGCCTCAGGGCCCAGTCGAGGTCAAATGGCTACACAATCATTATAACTCCATTTCTTATTTCTAACACATTGTCTGCATGGACACTTACCAATACTGTACCTATTATTAGATTTAGGGTACTGTATAGTTTTACAGACATTTAGTATATAAGCTGTAGTAGCTTACCTGTAGTCCCTATCACTCTGCATACTACTGCTTTACTGTCCTCTCAGACAATACTAAACTCTTCTACAACTGTTTCACTCCTCAAGCCTTACACTTGGTTAGTAATGTGATTTCACCATTTGGTCTCACCTTGCTGTTCAACATGGCCCAAGTGTAAGGCTTGAGGAGTGAAACAGTTGTAGAAGAGTTTAGTATTGTCTGAGAGGACAGTAAAGCAGTAGTATGCAGAGCGATAGGGACTACAGGTAAGCTACTACAGCTTATATACTAAATGTCTGTAAAACTATACAGTACCCTAAATCTAATAATAGGTACAGTATTGGTAAGTGTCCATGCAGACAATGGTCCCTACAATGTGATGTATGTATATACATCAGCAGTTGATATCCTAGCTATAATCACATGTATGTAAATAGCAAATGACATTAATCAAATGATATCAATACATAGAAATGTGATTTCACCATTTGATCTCACCTTGCTGTTCAACAGGGCCGGTACATCACTACTGCCAGTGAATGCATATATTCAGTTTATTCCAACACAATGACACCATCCTGGAAAATGTTATTTGGCCTACAGCTAACAGCGCTGGTCAAAAAAAAAGTAGATGTAAACCTAACGGGTGACCCAGTTGCATAATAAGACTCAAGAACTGAATGAGAAGTAGCTAAAGCTCCAACTGTAATGTATATGTATACAGCCAACAGTGTAAATATACAGTATACAGCAGTATAGTGTTTATATACTATATATATCCAGTAAACATACAGTTTCTACTTTTTAGTCATGAGTTCAGCAGAACCATGCTTTTTTCGAGGAACAACAGGCTTGTTAACATCCAACAAGCCACTCAGAATCCATGCCTTACATCAGCAAAACCTGGGTGTACTGTACAGAACTGGACAGTTCTGTACAGCACTCATAGCACCCATAGCAGCCATAGCAAGGTAGCCCTCTGTCCAGAACTATGGAGTGTTATGGATTGCTATGGATCGCTATGGATTTCACAGGAGCGCCATCTGTCAGGCTCTATTCAATTCAAAACATATTAGTATTTTGAATTGTTTTGTTGGCTCTTGGCAAGACAAAAACAGGATGAAAATAATCATGGAATCATATCATATTATTGTGGTCATTAGTAGTACAGTAGGACAATTAATACGGTAGTGGCAAAACTAGTAGAACGATTCCAAAACTAATATAACTATCTGTAAAATCAGAAGTAATGGCGCTCATACTGCCGAGACATCAAACAGACATTGAAGGCTTGAATTAGACTACTTACCGTGATGTCCAAACTAAAGCGGCTCAGGATTGCTGACTTGGAAGAAAAAAACAGAACTTGTCGAAGCTGCAACGGTGCATTGGTTCTTACTTATATAGTGTTCGCAGGAGAAAATGACAGCTGTCAAACAGTGATGGCAGATGACAGCTCGCTCAAAGTTGCGGCGATCCCACAGGAGTTCATAGGAACTCATAGGAGCTCATAGCACTCCATAGTTCTGTGGAGCACTATGGCTGCTATGATATGCTATGAGTTGCTATGACCTCCACCCAGGTTTTGCTGATGTACTCAGCAATGCCTCCCGAATTGTTTCCGCCTTCAAAGAACTTCTCAAGTCAGCACAAAGGTGTCTTGACTTGGAGAATGTTTGCTCCACCGAGACACTGGTTGCTGGAATGGCAAAAAAAATCTCGCGCCATTCTTGCGATTGTTGGGAATGACCCTATCATAGCAATTAAGCAAGGATGGAAAATCATCAAGCAATTGACAAACCTTCCACCAATCTAATTGGACAAGTGTTTTTAATAATCATACTGTTGCTTTAGCATGCTTATGAGCATCGCTGTTCACGGCGGAGGACATTGTAGTATGCCAACAGAAGTGAAATTTTTCTGAGTACTACATTGGCACATAATCTAAGTAATTGTGGCCGCCCCCCGGCGTTTTGTTTGAATGAGATTCACGCCAGAAGTCTGCGGAAGGAAGCACCAGGCACAAATACTCTCAGCACATACACCTGCAAGTCATCCGTATATACTGCCTAAACTGTATATTTACTGTATGTATAAAATCTGGCTTTCAGCGTAGACATATACATATACATATACATTATTCACTGTATATAGACAGTATACTATGGAGCTTTAGAAGTAGCGCTTATTTGAATATTTCAGATCGGCGTGCGCGCCTAAAACACGTGGCTTAGATTAGATTACCGCGCCGCATTTCGAGAACCACCTCCAGAACCGTCATGTCCGAAAGCCCCGCTCCTGCATCGGTACCAGTTCCAGTGCCAGCAGTTGCACCAATTGCGCCTAGAGATGGGTCGAGAGTAGAGCCCGAGGTAGAGGCAGCTCCAATTACAGAAGAAGAAGTTGGTGAGTATAAAGAGCAGGATAGGTATTTACCTGTGAGTTCAAGTGTTGATTGAAAATGCTTTCTTCTCTAATTCTACTACAGATTGCCAACGTTTCTCGAATTATGAAGTCCTCCGTCCCCCCTACCGCAAAGATCGCAAAAGACGCGAAAGAATGTGTGCAAGAGTAAGTTTCAATTCTGTTCTCTTTTTAAATAGGTCCAATCTAAATTTTATCACTTAGATGCGTCTCAGAATTTATATCATTCATAACCTCCGAAGCTGCAGAAAAATGTCAAGTCGAAAAGCGAAAAACTATTGGCGGTGAAGATATCCTGGGTGCCATGTCAGCTTTGGGTTTCGATAATTATGTGGAATGTCTGAAAGTGCATTTGGCAAAGTTGCGAGCGGTGAGTTCTGACACTCTGTTCGTTGATCTTCCCAGCTTAATCCAAAATCTTTCAGTATCAACACGGAGATACGATACCTGCTTCTGGCACTGGAGGAGGAGCAAGCCGTGGATCGGAAGAATGAGGAAGAGTATCATCGAACTCCCATTTCGGGGCTGTAAAAAAATTCTGCCAGCTATATAAGCAGATGGCGACGTTGTCGGGCTGTTTCCATCTGTATGTCCTCGTCGTCGATCCTTTATGACCGCCGCTAACCTAACTTTTGATTGTAGATTTACTTGTAATGTATGTCTTGTACTATACCGGCAAGAAAAAGCTCTCAAACTCACTTCGTATTGTGCTCTTAACTGAACGCGGCCCATCTCATTATTACGGCAACGGCCTGCTGGACGGAATCCAGACAGAAAATTATCAGTTTCAAAGCTATACAGTAATGCTATAATTTTGATGAAGGAAGGACGTTATGGTTAGGCAATCCCAGATACTAACCATCCTTTGTTCGCAATCGATGAGTACCTTCAAACTCAACTCACAGGCTTCTGCATAATAGCTCTAGATCTTCAAGCAGAGATCGGGGTGAGGCTTCATTTCCATGTTTTATAGACAAACTGCGAACTGAGTGTACGTCTTCCTTCTTCCCCCTCCCTCGCTCTTTCTACTTTCAAACACTCCATTACCCAAAGTTTGCACACGATCGATTCGGATACGGTGACATACCCTTTGCACTTTCTATTTATCATCGCTCAATTCTCAAGCGTTTGGAAGACAAATCATATATGAAGTCAGAACGATGGGTGAACTGAATGACGATCGGGTTATGAGCCCATACAGTAACTGTGAGGTTTCTTCCTGGCTTTACTACATACGCTCTGGCTACCTATTGAATTTTTTCCTTCTACTACCTCGACTCTCCGATCCTTCCTTCCTCGATTGGCTCTTCAAGAACATTTCCTTCCCTTTTCTCCCCCCCTCCTTCCCTCCGCTTTCCCTTCAAGTACATCTAGATCTGCTGATGAGGACTCATCTGTTTAGAGCGTAAGGTCTGTGTAAAGTCCGACTTGGTTTGATCAACGCTGATCCTTTCGCGTTGTGCAGGCGTGGTTTTACTGGCTTTCCCGGCTTTCCCGATGTTGGGTGCTTCGGTGCATTCGATTCTGCCCGAATTTGATAGAGGAACCATTCATATGTGACAACGATCTGGCCGGGGATTGGTGAGTAGACGAACTTCCGAGCATGTTTTTTTTAGCATTCATCATTGACTAATTTTTAGGCTCCTTCTTTCCCTCTCTCCTCCCCTCCCCTCCCATCTCACATTTCCTTCCTCCTCTCCTTCTCCAGTACATTCCCCTGTTACATGTTCGAAGTGGAAAACAGTTATCGTCGTGGTACGGTGCATTCGCTGCGGTCCGGTCAGTACCCGTTGCCGTTGAAAGGTATACTCAACAATCATTCCTCTCCTGGACAACAGGAATGATTTTGCTATATACGCTGAACCTGGGACTCTTCTGGGATGAATTACCTTTCTAATTGCCACCGCCATCGCAAGGTGCTAACAACGTTGTAGCCAGTTTGGAGAACCCGCACTGGAGGCAATCTGGAATATCTTAATTCCAACTCAATATATCAGTCTATATAATTGACAATGCGGAAGACAATGCGGAACGCTTTGCGATGAATTCTACCTGTTCAGCGACCCTGTACCCTCATCTAGACATCGGCCTACAGGATCTTCTCTGATAGCAAAATTTCATTGGCTAATGCCATCGCTTTTGTATGGTGATGTACATTGCCTTATCCACTCATATTATAATAATCCCTCTAATTTTTTTGCAGTTAGGCTCTGTTGGACTCCACTCATGGATTAATTGTGGTGCTGTATATACCATTCCCAAAATAAATGCGATCTTTGGTAAAAATTTTTGGCTTAAAAGTCGTCTGCCAGAAGTTGATTCTCTTATCTCTTCTTCATGAGCCGTTTTTACGGGTACCCTCACCCTCAATACCACCCATACGCGTACCCTCAATACCAACCGTACCTCTATCCTCAATATCAAGTCCAAACTCGAAACACTGGTGACGATGGTGAAAATTTAGACATGCACACTATTGAGCCGAAAAGTGCCTATTCGAGTAAAGCAGGGATCAAGAAAGCCAACGTTCAAGTTCATGAGGAGGAAGTTCCAGCGGACGCGAACGAGAATTTTACGTCCGGAACGCCTGTAATAGTGGTGGCTCCAGATGGCGGTTTAAGAGCATGGCTTGTAGTACTCGGGGTCTGTATATACTGAATTTCCTCATCTTTCGCTTCACATTACTGACATTATGTAGGGTATGTTTGCAGTGATGGGGAGGCGAGTCCCTCGAGATTCTTTTGCACTTCTCAGCACTTATCGGTTTGCCTTTGTGAAAGTTTTGGGTATATTCATTCATGGAGTGTATGTTTCTTCTGTAGTATCGATTTATTGATGAGTAATTGCTGACGCTTTCTGCTATGTAGATATTTCAAGCATACTATGAACAAGTGCTACTGAAGGACCATGCGCCTTATAAAATGTGCGTTCGAATTAGGTTCCTCCAATCCTAATCCAATACTTATTGATAATTGGGCTTCATGTCAATCTACTAGTGCTTGGATTGGTACGACTCAGGTTAGTTTTGCTTTCAGCCTTTACATTCATTTTCACCTAGATAATCTCGGCAGAGCCTTCTACCCGTCATTTTCGCTGGTTGGCTGCTTGACAAGGGAATAGTCAAGATACCGTTTTTAATCTCTAGCACGCTCATTGTTATTTCAACGGTGTTGATTGGGCAGTGCACAAAGTATTGGCATTTTATGCTTTGTCAAGGAATCCTTCTTGGGGTGAGCTGAAGTATGCCCATACAAATTTAGTTTTCACTCGGCCTCGACGTGGCTATCTAACTTTTGTTGGTCTACTCAGTTTTCCTGCGGTATGGTCCTTGGACCCGCTTTAAGCCTTGTCCCTCATTGGTTCAAGCGAAAAAGAGGAAGAGCGACGGGCTTCATAGCAATCGGAGCTTCTATTGGTGGGACGGTGTTCCCTATAACTGTGAAGCAGCTAATTCCAAAAGTCGGGTATGGCCTACATTCTTTTCACTTAGTCCCTCCCTCCTAATCAGATTACTTTATATTTTGTCCCTGTTCTTAAGATTTCCCTGGACAATGCGCATTTTGGCCCTCATTTTCCTATGTATCCTTGTGGTGCCTAACCTTACTCTGGCTACACTGTTCCCGCCTAAGGAGCATTCTGGCGGACTGTTTAATTTTGCGGCTTTCAAGAGACCGTCGTTTGCTGCCTACGGCTTGACGACATTCTTTGCGTTTCTGGGAATATACACAAGTGAGGTTTCGAAAAAGCAACTACTTGGACGTGGCTCTGATGATCAATATATTCGTCAGTGATAACATATCTTAATGCCTCCGCTGTCGCAGCTGGGATATCTCCGAATATATCGTTTTATTTGGTAGGTATTGCGAGTGCAGGATCCGTCTCAGGGAGGGTGATTGGAGGGTACATTAATGATCGGTTTGGTGCGTCCACTTCGTGCATTTCCTCAAGCTCGCCTTTCATCAAACTTCTATGCAGGAGCCCTCAACTTCATAGCCCCAACGACCTTTTTCAGCGCTTTCGTATGTTTTGCTTGGCCTTATGTTAGGTCAGAGGTAGGATTTATTGTGATTGCGTTTGTGCACGGGTAGGTCTCGATTCCAAACACGGTCCTTTCACTGATCCTTCTGTTTTCTAGGTTCCTCAATGGGACTTACGTTGCTGGATTTGTCTCTCCCATTTACATGCTCGGAGACACATCCGACGTTGGACGTCGGGTGGGGATGTTCCTTCTTATAGCTGCTGTTAGTTCAATTTGTGGGCCGCAGATCAACGATGCGATTATCCATAAGACCAATGGGGGCTTTGAAGGTCTGGGGTTCTACTCGGGTGGGACAATGATTATCGCATCAGCGTTGATGATTTTGACAAAGTGGATTGTGATAGGGAAAGTCTGGGGGAGATACTAAATTTTTTAAATAATGGCTTCGTAGTAAAGTATTGGTATATCGTATTATATGTTGATTAATGTAGAGATTGGCGTGTTATGTAGCTAGCGCTGTCGCAGAAAAATTGGAGCACATTCATTTGGCATATGTCCGACTGTACCAGTCAAAATATTAGATACTGGCCATTTACCTTCAAGAGCGTTGAGGGATAGTCGGAGTAATACTGTGAAGCATGCCAAACTACACCCCTCCTTCAGTTCGTGATGGACAACAGGCGCAAATCGTTAAATGGTATCGTACAAGAATACTCTACAGGTTATATCCCATCATGTTGCTACAATGGCAAGTGTATACAGTTCAGCTTTACCAGAACCTGTGAAAACGGTTTCCACAGTCTCCCCACTTGGTACCGCACTGCTCGAGAATGCTGTAGACCCACCAGACTCCACGAGTAGATTTCCACCGGAAGAGACCTGCATCATAAAAAGTAATCGTATACTGCATAAGCGAGACGATACAAATAGAGCCACGTATGCAGCACTTACAGCTGTCAAAAGTGGTAGCGGTGACTCCACTTCCGCAGGTTAATTCACCACCACTGACACCACAGTTACCTTTCGAGGAGGTCATCGTGAAACTTGATGTCGTTCCCGCTAGTGTCATTGTGCCCAACGTCTGCGTAGACCAAGTTCCAAGCGTTAACAGTCCCCCAACCTCAGCGCCGTTGTGGATAGCGACGACCATCGCTTTGGTGGGTAATGCTCCAGGTGCCTGTATTCATGATCATTTCAAGATGAAAATGAGTAGCTGTACCAATAAACTTACGCCGGTAGAGGTACTCTGGATCAAGTGATTGGTGACTTTATGAATGCATATAATCGACATTGCTCACCGTTGTCGTCGTGGTCGTTGTACTGGTACCGGTGGTCGCAGTAGTCGAAGTTGTAGTAACCGGAGACCCGGTTTTCAGAGGGTACTTGATACCACTGGATGGACAATCACTACTCTCTGGAGAATCTTGAAAGTACAGTCAATATACTCATACGTTGACCACATCGGACACAAGATCCCCTCACCTATTGGCAAAAACACCCCATCAATAAGCGATCCTTTCAAGTTGAAGTACCAAGCTATCTCATCCAGATCGCTTCCATCGCATGTAAGCATCGGTGTAACGCCAGCTTCAGCTTTGAGCGCGTCCAATAGCGAGGTAAGTGTGTGCGTAGTTGACGAAGAGGGGGTGATGCCTTGGTTTTCGAGCCATGTGTATGTGGGCAACAGTCTACAAAGCATTCGTCAGGAATCCAAGGGGCCAACTCTAATCGAAGTTTACCTGGAAAACTCGAATGACAGTTTCGAAGAAAGCTACTGCCTGATGAGCACAACGTTAGTGAGGCTCGGGAGAAGACCGGGAAGAGCTCACATCTGTCCCAGACGCACTTCCACTGGGAAGGCAACTCGGTTCAAGTGTACTGTAGCAGGTACCGTGCGTATCCCATTCATGCTACAGGACTAGATGAGAAAATCTGTGTAACAATTTGTAAGGATTCAACTCACCGACCAAAGCTCCTCATCACTTCCATCGTCCGGGTCATTTTTCCAGAACTGTAATTGCAAACTGTAAATCATCTAACAATATTAAGATCAAATTCTCGCTCGCCGTCTGCATGAAAGAAAGCGTTGATTGGGCTCCCGCGTTTTCAAGCAACTAGAAAAGACAGTTGTTAGACTATGCATATACAGAGAGCGGCGAGCCATTATCGAAATCAAACTCGCAGTAGTAATATCCGATTGATCTCTTGAGGGATCACAGTTCTCCGGGAACGTTCCATCACAACTAGAAAGTAAAAGGTGTTCAAACTTGTTTCACAGAGAAAGGTTTGAGATTTCACAAACTTGTCCGGCCACAAGCCTACCAATAGAATATGAATTTAGAAAAAGTGTGGGGAGGATAACTATCGAGCTGTATCGCACCGTGTATAGTCCAGCTATTGCTAGGTCCAGTTGAAGGATCAGTATCCCAGAACTGAATATGAAGATAAGAATACGTAAGGTATAACCTGCTTTAAGGTCGATGGTATGCACACCTGAGTTTGCAGAATGAGACCCTGTCAAAAAAAACACGTCAAACGAGCGAGTACTAGGGAAAGGTAAAAACTTACACCAGGCGACTCGAAACAGCATAGATTCGATACGGCCGACGTGTTATGGCAAGAAGCCGTGCCCGTCGTAGAACATCCAGAAGAGATGGCCACGTCTCTGGCGAAGACATCGAATTGACCTAACGGGTTGGAGGACGTGAGAGGAGACCCGGCCACTGCATTGAGGCCCAAGGTACAACCAATGACAACGAGAATAACTGCAGCAAGACCATTAGGCATCGTAGGCTTGAAGGATAAGGCTGATTGTACTCGATGGAGTACTTATATGCAGTACTGCCGAAAGGCGGCGTATGATACCGAGGAGAATCACGTATGTGAATCTGCACATGGAGACCAAAAGAACCCAACTTCGATGATTATGAAGGACCGTGTGCAATACATATGAAACTGTCGTGTTGCAGATGTTGCGTTGAGCAGGATAAATCACGTAGAATTCTCAGCCTAAGTTCGAGATGAATACTCCGAAGAGTCCATTGAGAGGCCTAAGAAGCAAGCGTCCATGTGGAGTATGGACTCGATAAGCATTGAACAACCAACAATTGAGATGCATAGCATACTGGTTGCATGTGAAGCGGTCCCTTGCCAAGAGAACAAAACCCGAGACCTTTTTAAGGTGGCTCGAAACAAACAAGGGGCGCTCAGTTATGGCTTGTCTACAATGATCTGGGGAGGTGAAGTCGCTATCAAAAGTTTCAATAAGGACAATTAAGTACGGGAAATCCGTAGAACATACTTGAGATGAGTGAAGAACGCCATCGATGGAAGAGACATTCCGGTGCCAGGTCGAGCACTTTTGACTGTTTTCGATTTATACAGGTGACGTCCTGGAATTGCGAGCTGAAAAGCCTCGAATTCAGGAAACTTCCCAAAGGTAAACACACGAAGTATTTCGAGAAAAGAAGTACTATGAAAAGAGCTGATCAGCACTTGTCAAGATATCCAGATTCCACAGTTGCTTGGGTTGCTTGGCCTTCGTGTAAGGCAAGCGTCAGATAAGAGCATAGGATGACTGTCCGGAAACTGTCCGGAAGAAGCCACGACTGATTTCAGGTGATTTGTGACAGCCCGTTCTGTCACATTTTGTAAATTTCAATACTCTTCCCAAACTCGTTTCTCTTCCAATGAGGCAAATATAGGACGGTTGCAAAGATAATAGTTTACCGAATTTGCGCTATTGCTGATGTTCGAAACAGCGAAAACTCGGGTGTGGGGGATATACGGAGGAAAAGGAAAAGCTTGGCGAAACGACGGCGAGGTTTAAACGTGCTCCGAGTCCATATTGATTCTGAACTTTCTTTGTTATTTTCTTCTACAACGCCAACGCCAATGGTGCTCGCCCAATCCTTCCAATTTCTTCCTTTTGTCCTTTTATTTATTACACTGGCTACGCAATCTCGGGCAGCCAGTCCTGAGCAATGGCGCTCTCGTTCGATTTATCAAGTGAGGTTCAGACCGGTTTTTGACTGGCTCAACGACTCTGAACACTCATTGTAGGTCATGACGGATCGTTTTGCACGAACAGACGGTTCCACAACGGCGAGTTGCGCTTCTTCGTCAAACGGCTACTGTGGTGGTTCATGGAAGGGTATCGAGAACAAGCTGGACTATATCAAGGGAATGGGTTTCACAGCGGTGAGCATGTTCCTTTCGTCAACTACTTCCTCTCAAACTCACACTTGGTCGCCCGCTAGATTTGGATCAGTCCCGTTATTGAACAAATTCCTGATAACACTTATGAAGGAGAAGCATACCACGGTACGAGTAACTCCGAGTTTCCTCTCAGTGGGCGTATGCTTACTTTTGTACTCAAGGTTATTGGCCCAAAAACTACTATGCCCTAAACTCCAACTTTGGCTCCGCCGCTGATCTGAAGAGTCTTGTCAATGCAGCCCATGAACTTGGTATTTATGTCATGGTCGACTTTGTCGTGAACCATTATGCGAACTGGGGAGACGCGAATATTGATTGGGCCGGGCTCACCCCGCTCAATAGTGAATCTTACTTTCATCCCAAGTGTTGGGTCGATTGGAGCAATCAAACTTCCGCTGAACAGGCATGTAAACGCGGATTTAGGTTCTCTCGATACTTTGTTCTGATTTTGCGGGTTTCCCAGTGCTGGATGGGTGATGGATACGTCCCTCTAATGGACGTCAACACTGAAGACCCAAATGTCGTCGACATACTCAACAATTTCGCTAGAAACCTGACCGCGACGTATGGGTTTGATGGCGCCCGTCTCGACGCAGCCAAAAGTATCAGAAAGGATTTCTGGCCTGCTTTCGTTAGTGCCACTGGTGTATACTCTCAAGGAGAAGCTTGGTTCGATGATGCTGCGTGAGTAGGTCATTCTGTTTATCATTTCGAGGGTGAATAATATTGTCTTGTGTAGGTCTCTGTGTCCGTACCAGGATTATATGGACGGCGTTCATAACTATGCGATGAAGACGCATGCCACGAACAGTCTCAGCGGTTCGGAAAGTATGGCCTCTTTGGCAGCCGCCATGAACGACCTCGTCAGTCAATGCAAGGTTAATCTCTCTTATTTTACGCTTGCATTATCAGAAGATCACGATTTACATATTAGGATGTTTCGCTCCTCGGTTCTTTCATGGAGAATCACGATAATGCAAGAATGGGTGGGTTTGAACTTGGCTCTGCCTATGTCTCTTGGAACTTACAATCGTATCGTGTAGCCTCTGTTTCTTCCGACATTGCTATCCTCAAGACGGCTGCAGCTCTCACCATTCTTTCTGGGAATGGAATCCCAATTGGTTAGTGTTCGCCACATTTACCTCGATATGGTTTCTAACTTCGTTTAGTGTTCTATGGCCAAGAACAAATGCTCTCCGGCAGCAGTGCACCCTACAATCGTCAAGCCCTATGGCTCACCGGCTACCCAACAGGACCCGACACCTTATACCCATACTTCACAACTCTCAATACTTTCCGAATTCACGTCTCTACGTCCGATAACACCTTCCTCACCGCTAAGCCGTCGTACAGTGCACCTACGAACAACGTGTTGAGCGTAAGGAAAGGCAATACGATGATGTACATCAGTAACGAGGGAAGCAAAGCTCCTAGCACGACGCTCACCTCGACTGGATGGCCTTTGAATACTGTCGTGGTTGATGTGTTGAGTTGCCAGAAGGTTACTACAGATGGGAAAGGGAACGCCGCAGTGAAGATGAGTGGTGGATTGCCTGTTGTGCTGGGTCTCGAGAGCGCCCTAGTTGGCTCCGGTCTCTGTTAGCTCAGGTAGTACACAGTAACTTTTTCCCTTGCATGGACAGACATTATTTTATGTAGGAACACTTCGTACGGTTCTAGCTAATAACATTACACAACATTATCCAACTGCAATCGGTAGCATGACAGATATAAATTTAAACAGTTACAAATGTGCTCCATCATCAGCCTACTTGTTCGGGAACGACTTGGAACGACTCGGCGACGAAAACTGATCAGATATGTTATTACCGATCTAGTGAATTGAAAGAACATCGGAACTCACTCGCTGTGAGGGAGGGGAACCAAAGACTTGAGCTTGGCTACTAGAGGTATATTGAATGCGAGATGATTGTGGACTCGATAGAAAGTTCGGACGGTCCAGGCCCTGTATCGGAGGCGTGCTTTGGCGTTCCGTAGGCGCAGATCCAGGAGGTAGTGGAGGTTTAAAATTCTGTAGATCCAATATGATTAGGGTATAAGAGAGGATTATCAAGGCCAATACGGACATAGGCGCGCCCTTCTTTGTAAATCTCTTCAAGCTTCTGATCAAAAATCCCTTGTTCTTCAAACTCGTTGTATTTCTTGAACAACTTGAGTGCGCAACGGGCATCCTCAATAGAGTCGTGCGTTTCAGTCTGGATGACCTCCCGGAAAAGATACCATGATAGAAAACGCAAGGACAAACGACGCTGGCGAGCCCTGATAAAGTACAAATCCACTGTGTCGATTACTTGCTCAGGAGGGACGAAGATATCTGCGGATCTCATTAGTGATGAAAGAAGGAAGGGTAACTATAGGCGTACTGATTATCCTAAAGTCTTTTGACAAACCATGCCCTATGAATATACATCCACGATCTACTAGTAATCGCAGTTTCTTGTATACCACTTTCAGCGGAGTCAGAGTATGCGGAGACTGCATAGGATCTAGATCGCCAACTGGAAAGAGAGTGAATGAGTTGAGCATAGCCTCCTATCATCCAGAGAAGGAGACTTACATTTGATACCCGAAAATTCGGTCAAATAGTCCACAATTACTTCACTAGTGTGGATATGGTCATCGATGAACGGTTTACCCTCTTTGGGTCCATTCCCCCGAAGGCATGAGACACGAGCTAGACTGAGTCTTGCGGGTCGTATGACTTTCTTCGTGCCGTCTGAACGATACTCGGTTTCTTCCTATAATGATGCTCAGTTTGGTAGACAAGATTCTGGGTAAGAGTACCCTCACCTGTTGCATAGAAACAAATTCAGCATCGACAGCGACGACAGTACCCGGTGTAGGTAGTTCCGAAAATTCAAGAAGCTCATGTTGAATGAGGTTAGGATCGCGGTTCCTAAATGCAGCGTCAGGGAACGTCTCAATCATCGAAGGAAATCTTACATGGATATAGATGTCTCTCGACATAAAATAGATGGATCAATAGTATCAGGGAGTTGGCTAAAGTCTAAACAATCCTTTCGGTCCACCCGTTCGAAATGCAAGATTGCGGGAATCTAACCAAGATTTAAGATTGACATCACTTATGCGGAGAGAAGCCTACCTTCCACCTTCCCGGGAAGCTAAGGGCCTCTTGTTCTGATACATTGCGCACCACAAAGTCGTTGAAGATGTACCAGGGACTGACACCTTCATCTTCCCTTCCCTCAGCTTCTGGAACTGTAGATCGACAAATAGTTTGGTGAGCTCGTCCTTCTAAATCGTAGAAGTCACCGACCTTTGACGATAGCGACCAGATGAGAATGCTCGTCAGTGGCTATCTGAACGATCACAGCCTACAGAAAATCTTGTCAACTTTTGCTCATTCTAATATCCGCACACTCCCTACCCGAAGCTGGTAAACAGCGATCTCAGGATCATCCATATCATCCATCTCGCCGTGTAGTTCAATTTGCGGCTTGAGGAATGTTTGATTCCGATGATCAAACCAATACTTGAAGTTGTCGTCCGTATTGACACATGCATTGACCGCAAGCGTTAAAGGCAAGTCTCGCGTTGGAATTTCTCGCCTGCTCGAAAAATTGCTAAAATTCTTCCCGCAGTTCTGACATGTAGCTTTGTGCGTCATTTTGCGGAGGAGGGAGTTTCGGAGTATAGTGGTGAATTCGGCGTATGGGACGGTCTCGTTGGGAAGAATCTGTAAGACTCAAATGTTAAGACCCAGTTGCAGAAAGAACTGGAACACAAACTGTTCTAGGATATATCAAGTCTACGATATGCGTCATGTTGTCCTTGCTCCTGGTCTCGCCGCAGTGAAGGCAAGTCACCACATTCTTTGCATCGATTCCGACTAGTTGGGTTATGGGTGCAGGAGCTGTATTGGGCTGATGGGATTCATACGAAGATCCTTTCACAATAATAGGATTGGAGGAAGGATCGTATCCTTCGAAAATGAGGTGTTCGAAGAGAAAACGTTGAAACGACTGTATCATATGAGCATAATCGAGCTCGGTAGGCTCCCGTCCATAATCCACGAGATCGATAGCGTTGGACACTGAATTAAAATATAGTCAGAAAAGGACTAATTTTCAGGAGGCAAAGAGTACTTGCGTTGAGCCAAAACGCCGACGGCTTTACAGAAATTGCTGGCTTGACAATTAGTACCCTTGGCATCCTCCAACATGCGCACGACAAATCCCAGCTCGCAGAGGAGACAGTGCTCTCGTGGACAATCTGTAGTGATGTGGGATTTCGCTAGTCGCCGGATGGGAAGGTTGTAGTGCAGGACTTGGAGGATAGGGTTAGTGTAGGAATTCAGGATATGTGTTTCTAGTCCGCTAAATTCTGTTTTGTTATAGAACCTGGAGAAAATATATCGATGTCAGGGAAAATCGAACGAGGTCTGTTCTCACCCAAAGTCGAAATCCTCAACACCAAATTTCGAATACTCGATCTCTACATGGCGATAATTTTTTGGAACGTCATCTCCAGTGTAGTCGAACATGGGTGTTTCTGGCTCGTTCTAGGTAGAATCAGCACTGAATATGCAATTGCGGAAGAAACCTAGCTCACCTCGCCAGCTCCCGATTTTCCGCTACGGAACCTTCCCCCCATTTTTCTCTTTCCCGTTACAACTACATTCCTTCTACCTCTGAGCTCTTTCGGAAGCGGAGCATACGCAACATTATCGTTCATTTTCATAGTGTTGAGGATTTGAGTCGGTATTTTCTGTGGCGGAGGATACGAGATGTTTTTCGATGCACTGAAATGAGGTGTCCAAGCCGACAAAAGCTGAGTCTTGTAATGAGGTAGGCCAATCGAATTTAACGGGCTATGTGGAGATGAGAGCCCATAACACAGAAATACGATGAATCCACGTACGTTGAATCCGTCCATTCCAACTCAGGAAGAGGCTCCAGGAGGATTAGCCCACTCTACCGGACGGCCTTCAAAGCCATTCAAAGGTACCATTTCATCTCCTTCTACCTGAGATTTCATGTGTATTATTCCATCGGCATCTCCGCAAGCAAGGTAAGCACCAGTAGGTGAGATCGCTACGGATGTGATATAAGATGCGAGGTCGTCGATCTGTATGAGAGTCAGCCGAGGATAAAAAGACTATAACGAAACAGTACCTGAGAGAACTCGTTCGCAACTCCTCCAAGGTTGGCAGCGTCTACGATGCTGATATTGCCTTCATTGGACGTGACGGCTATAGTAGAGGAACGGTTCGGTATAACGTTGATGAATGCAGGACTAGCTGTGAAAGAAATGGGAGGAAGCGCGCGCATGTTACGAAGGTCGTATACTTTGACCAGGGGATCGGGAAAAGGGCGGGATTGGCTGCAAACAATGAGAACAGATCAATAGATGATTGAGAGATACATACCGCAAGCTCATTCCAATGGTGAATACAAAGTTCCCTACTGTCTGTAAGCCCTGTATTCCTCCGTAATGCGCTTTGACCATGCTTTCGGAGCCTCCATTCCGGGCAATGCCAGTCCGTGGATCGTAAGCACGGACATAGCCATCTGCGGAACCAGATAGAAGAATATTGTGCGAGAATTCGAGATGGGTGACAATGGAAGGCGTGGTTGCTTGTCTCGAAAGACTTCCGGTCATTGCATTGACCAACAACAACTCTGAACCGGAAGTTGAAACCGCCGTTATCGTAGAAGAACTCGCAAAGGTCATTACAGTATCTTTAGAGCTGGATAATATTTAGTTATTATCGTAAATTCTGACTGTGGTGTGCTCACTTGTAAAACCATTTGTTCATACCGCCTTTAGCCCATGATCCTACTCCGTCTCCTCCTCCTGAAGCTCCCTTGACCGAATTTTCATCTGCGGTTATCTTTAAGACCGGATGATCTCCAGCCTTGAAGCAGACGCCCCTCAAGCCTTGTATACTGTGATGAGCAGAAATATAACCATTGCCAGATCCTACCCAGAGAGCATCCGATACTGGATCAAACGACAGTGCCGAAATTAACTGAGGGAAAGCATGGACAACAATCGGAGCAAGGGAGTGCTTGTAACCAGACATTCAGAGCATGGAGATTGAGAATTAATCGTAAAGTAAAGAACGCGTCAAAGTTGAAAGAAGAGAGTCCGGCGCTTATTCGTTCTGCCTCCTCATTGGCGGGTGCTACTCAGTGAATGCAGTGGATTAGGTGAACATAAAATAAGTATACTGAAGACTACAGTACAGACATTTAGAGGAAAACACGACAAGTCCAAAAAGTTAATTATCATCCCCAGAAGTATACTCAACCTGCATTATCACGTTAAAAATCTTCCTACTCAACGCCTTTCCTATCTTCCTCTCGGTATTCCCCCCAAAATCTTGCAAAAACTCCTCCGCAATAAAAACATCCTTCTTAGCCCTCGGCTTGCCTCCTCTCACCAGTCTAATCCTTTCATCCTCATCATCGTCCTTCTGCTGCTTTTCCGCCCTCTTACAAGCTTCATACAGCGATTCCGGGGTCGGGAAATGTTGAATCAGCACACCAGCCTTTTCTGCGCTGACACCTTTAATGCACAAAAGCATCCTGGCCCACGTTTCGCGTACAGTTGTGAATCCTGCGGAAGTGCTTGTATAAGGAAAGTCCAAGATATATGTATGGAAACACTTGTACCTGATTTAGAGTTGAGAAAGTCGAAGATAGGGAAAGATATAAGGTGGGATCTAGTTGGGTACTTGCTCCGAAGCTCTTTTTGAAACTTGAGGTAGCTATATCGTTTCACGAACTGCGAAGGGATGATATAAAGGTTTTGGCCCTAGAGAACAGCGTTACTAATACATACTAGGGGATGAAATATATAATACGATACCTGGTAACTCGAAACAACATTCTGATGCAGTCTCGCGTAGAAGCTGATTGTATCGTTGACAGCTCCGAGTCTCCTTGACGAGGAACTTGTCGATGATTTTCGTTTGAGATTTGGAGGTCTCGATAGCCTTGTCAAATCTGCTCTTGTCTTCCTCTTCGGAGATTCCGAGTCCCTCTAGACATCAAGACCGATAATCAGAATTATTTCGCTTATAGAGGGATAGGGGATTTACTCATTTTGTACTCTTCAACTAGATAGTAAACTTTGGTTATAGCAGTGTTGTGTAGTCTAAACTACAAAAATTGACATTAGTCGAAAAAACAGCATTGAAATACAAGGAATACCTTCTGTTCATGAAATCGGCCGTGCTTGATGGATAGCTGCAAATCATCCAACCTTTTCCGTTCCAAAATACAATCTAAAGCAATCTCATCGTACTCTCCTCCATCGCAATGTTCGGGTTTCCGCTTGGCAATCCAACAAACATCTCCAAGGTTCAGTGATCGCTGTTCCACCCTGATATTCTTACGACGCAGCCCGTCATATATCCCACTACGATCCACACCACTTTTTATCTCTCTGTTGTCGAGAACAAGAACGACGTCGTATTGGTGGTTTGAGATGACCAGCGGAGTAAAGTCGGGAAAAACGACATGGTCTGTAGACGCATACGGATCCTCGATATCGATATCCATCTCTACAGGCGGAGGGATAACGTGAGATAGGCGGGGTCGAGTAGCTTGAGTTTGATTTCGATTTCGCTGAGTGCCCACGGGCGCGGAATCTGTGCGTCGTATAGAAGCTTGACTGGAGGAAGCGATTGGACGGGGTGGAGAAGGGGGTGACATTAGAGGCATCGTCTGAGCACGCTGAGCGAGTCCGCCACCACTCGAGGAACCACTTTTTCCAGCTACGGGGGCTCCAGAAGCCGACACAGTCCAGCTTAGGTTACTGGCGGAGGATATCTGGCGCGAAGGATCTACACCGCCTCCTTTCTTCTGCCTTTTAGCAATCTTGGCGTTTTCAGCAGCGAGAATATCGACGTCGTCGTCATCGTCTGTCGCAGAACGTTTGCCACTCCCGGATGCATTCTTCAAAGATGCTGCAGATGAGGCTGAGGGTGCGGCGGCGGCGGCGATGGTGGGTCGCGTAAGCCAGTCTAATGGTAAAGTGGACTTGGAAAACTGAGGCTGGAAGCCGATATCCATAGGGAGATATCCAATCATTCGAGTTGGCTGTGGCACCTTGGATGTGATTTGGCTAGCGATGGGATGCTGACAACTACGGCGGAATTCGATGAGAAACCCTGGCGAGTCCAATTCTACCTCAAAGTGAGCCATTTCTCTGGATGGTACTCGAATTTCGCTCTCGTCTTGACCAGTTTTAGAGAAGAATAATCTCGCACAGAAATGATTCACGTACCATCATCATAGCACAAGTAGCAGAATTGAAAGACGCCTTCATCGACAGCCATTGAAGCTTCTGGTAATCTTGCGGAGCTCGAGCTAGCCACTCGAGCACTGAACAAGACGCGTCCGCGGTCGAGCTAGATTTTCTAGGACGACCAGGAGCCTTCTTTTTCTTGTCTGCTACTGGCGTATCTGTATTTGAAGGCCTTTCTGAGGACGACCTGGACTCCATTCCCCTTTTGAGCGCCTTGACCATAGCTTTTCCTACACCCTTGACTTGAGCGGCATCCTCTGGAGTGACCAAGACCTCGGGATGCCCCTTGATTCCGTTCGCTGCCTAAAGATATTGTCAGTGTGTGTATATTAGTCCGTCTAGAGGAGACTGGCTTTATGGTAGACCCAGTACATATTGCTCAGGTCTAAAGACGAGTCAGTTCATAGCGTGATTATTGTTCAACAACTACAGACCTCTATCTTCAGCATCTCGGAGCGACACGAGAATTTCATAAAAGATCGGATTTTTGCAGTTTATGCGCTTCTTTGGAGGCATTCTGAGTGGCGGTTATGGAACAAAAGAAAAGGTGTCACGGTCACGCGTCTTCTCTCGCGATGTCACAACCCCCGGCGGGATTCGAACCCGCAACCTCTGAATACTGATCGATCTAAAAGCCCGCCAGGGCTTTTAGATCGGTCAGTAGACGCTAATGTGTTTTTCGCGGAGCGATCCCCGGCGGGCGCTAATTCGGATGAATTTTTCGCGAAGCGAGGCCAATCAATGTGTTTGAGCGTCATGTATTTCTCGCAAAGCGAGAGCCCAATGTATAATGCGACACCCAACGAGCGCCCAAAGCAACGATTGTGTATTTCGTTCAAAACGGCCTGAATTTGGGTCGTTTTTCTGCCATGGGTTTTGGCCGCGTAGATCGACACAGCAGATGACCCGGATTCAAGTCGCTCTGCAGCCTGAATTCAGGCCGATTTGTCTTTATCGCGAAGCGACGATGCTCTGCCATAGGTTTCACTGAAAAATGACCCGGATAGTTGCGACTTGTCTTTACAGCTGATTGCGTTTTCGATTTCAGGCTTCTTGTTCGCCGCCAGTGATCCGCGCAACCTCATTGGCCAGCCTTTGAATCGTTGTTTGCTCATAACTGCTCTTCGATTTCGCAATCAGCTGTATCTCGAAGCGACGGTGCTCTTCGCTGGCTCAAGGGACTCAATACTGTGCCCCAGTTGTCTAATGGTTATGACGTCAGACTTCTACTTTCGAATTGGCTGAATCTGGAGGTTACGGGTTCGACTCCCGTCTGGGGTTGGTTTTTAGTCGAGTGAATGAAATTCATTGCTGATAACTCTACAAAGAGCAAACTCATGTCCGCCGCGGAAAGCGGCTGTCAGCGGCAAAGAGCTCGGTATATGAGTCAGCTTACGCCGTCATATGACGTTCCGTTTCTTTCCTTCTCTCCCTCACCATGCCACTCAGAACCAAACCTAAACGCACAAATGCCGAGGTTCTGCAGGAGCGTCTGAATACGAATGAAGCTCTCAGGAAACTTTTCGAATCCGACCTTGACAAGCACCATTTTGCGCGCTTGTCGGACCCCACCCTCAGGAATCATGCGATGGTCATGAAGCATTATCGAGAATATAGTGAATATACTCGACAACTCTTTAACGAGGGAAAATCCACCGTTCAGCCAGAAACTCCAGAGATTGCTATTGGCACTGCTCAGTATGTCTCGGAACGCTCTTCTATGTCTTTACATCCTCATCTTTTCATTAGTCTACGTCAAGGGCTTTGCCCGTTACCTGGCCTCGGCTTTGCAAGGACAAGACGAGTCCACTTCCATTCGCTTGGCCACACTCAGAGGCTATATGTCCACCTTCATCGCTCTCTGGCCCCGTCATGCCAACGTCCATCCGTCTAAAGAATTCCGGTATCAACTAAATGCATATATTACCTCGGAAGAGTTTCTCACTTCCTTGCACTAGTTGTATTCTCGCAGCATATGTTTTCGCGCCTAGTCTTATAGCATACAGTATACTCATTGTACTTTTATCAGCGTTCAGCTAAATTGATGTATTTGGATCTGGTATCAAACCAGATTAGTTAGCAAAACTTGAAAGTAGAAGTCTGACGTCACAACGGGGGGTTGGCTTGTTCAACAGCATATAAGTAGTGTATCATTCATGAGTACACTTGAAGCTGTGATACAATAGACAATCCAGTCTAGAGAATCCAATGTCCAGCATAAGCATGTAGTAGTCTTCCACTGCGCAGTCAGTACCTAGGAACACCTCTTCCAAACTTCAAGCCCGACAACTACCTCCTCACAGTAACAACCCACCTCTGAACCCATCCGGCCTTGATAACCGCTGCATGCCACTGGAGCATACCGCTACTAGTAGCTGGTGTTCTCGCCGCCGTCTCCGATTCCGATTCTATCGAAGAACCTTTCCGTGCAAAACCTAACGCACGAGCGCCCAGAGCCGACGTATACTCTGCAGACGTGTTAGTGCAAGAGAGGATTTGCAATGGTGTCTCGGAAGTGGGAATAGAATCCAGGTTGGCGTTGGTGTTCGCCTTCGCATTTAGAAGAGAGGTAGGAGTAGAATTCGAAGGAGTGGTGGTGGTGATGGTAATGGTTGACAGAATCTCTACGACGCGTTTGAGCGAGAGAAGCATAGGCGTCGGGGCTAGTGTCGAGTTTGACTGGTTCTGATTTCCCGAATCGATACAGATATCGGAACACATAAACGGAACCGCACACAACGTCCAGGTCGTACTGTCACTGAGGAACTTGATCTGCGGAGCTAAGACGCTGAATTCGACGGTCCCGATGGTACCAATCGGAAGCGAACGAACGAAGGATTGGATTTGGGCTTCGATGGAGGCATATGGGATGTGGTCGAGGTCGAGGAGAGAAGGAGCTACCCCGAGAGACCCAGGGGAAGAGACACCAGCAGCACCACCAAGAACACTGGCAGAGGATGCATATCCAGCCTGAGCGTACCCATTCAAAAATACCCAGCCAACAACTCTCATGGTGAACCTCGTCCCAACGTTCAACTTGACTTGATACCCATTCAGAGACAGGGTTCCTTGTAGGAGGGATAACAGGGAAAACTCCGAGTTATCAGGGCAACGGAAGGATTCCAACGTGGATAAGGTAGAAGCAGACGCAGAGGCAGAGGCAGCGCCATCCGTACGTGTAACGTCCCTCAGCCTCAATTCCAGCTTGCCGCTGAGCAGTCCGGCGAGAAGAATGGATACATCGAGCTCTATGATCGCTTTGGAACCATCATGACGCGTCGGCACTCGCAGAAAATCTATCGGAAATCTAGAACGTCCAATGGGAGTGGGCACGATGAAGGAGGAGAGAGTACGGTGAATGTCGGAGCGACGGGGAACAACAATTCCAGTGACGGTGGTAGCAGATTTATTTGATGAATTCTTCTTCGTCGTTTTCATCTTCAATGCAAAGAACAACAACGACAATAATAAGATAGCAAGCAAAGAGCGACTGGGAGGTATTCTTGTGAGAATCTGGTGCCGTTATAGTCGAGTAGATGCATATTTGAGACTCCGAGTCGGAAGAAAGCAAGTGGCGCGACGAAGAAACGATGAACGATGGACCTCAAAAAACTCCACCGAGTACTCGAGAAGCTCCAGCAACATGACTGGATATGGTGCATGCTGCAACAGCAATAGTTTGAGCTTTAGAAAATATTCTTCAGCACCATATTTCAATGATGAATTCAGGTACGAATCCGAAGTCGGCAGTGAAGTGAGAAAATTTAGAAAACGACGCGTAGTTTGTCGAGTATATTCATCGCAATTGGTTCGAAGAGACGGAATGAGAATCGATTGGAAGGAAAGTACATTTGGATCGTGTTGAAGTCGTGGTAGTACAATTAAAAGCTATGTAAGCGCCGAAAGCTTTACACGGGAATCTACGGATAGTGACACGGACATCGTAGCTGGCATTGGCTGAAGCCCAAGTTCACCAATTTCTCAATGTGCCGTCGAACGCAAAGCGCATACAGATGACAGAGAATACAGAATAGCTTTCTTAAGAGACTGTAGCAAGAATTAACTTCTCTGCATGCGGAGTACGAGGAGTAATAGAACATTGAAACGGTTTAGGGTAGCTAGAAGACCTTGTTGAATTAAAAAAAATTGAAGGATCGGAAGGATGAAATTCAACTTACCGGAGGAAGTAGTTGGTATATTCTTCATAAACGAGTATTTCGTTTCCTTGCTTGTCTTTCAGCTTGCCGAAGCTGAGTGTAGCCAACACAGAGGCGATAGTGAGCCAAACGGTGTTATCAGCCATGTACCTTCCAGCACAGATTCTGGAGATCAGTGTATGAGTTGGATGGCCTAAGAAAGAGATGTTCGAAGAACCTTCGCCCAAATCCATAAGCATGAATGGAGTCTATATCAATGAATGGCCCTCCGCTTGAAGCGTCAAGAAAACGTTCGGGAAGGAACTCCTCAGGCCGTTTATACACAGCCGGATCTCGATTCATGGCCCTACGATCAGAGTCATCGCTCAAGATACTTACTGGCCTCAGCGTTGTTAGCGCACCAGATATTAGGAATCACAGATCACCCTATAAAACATAGTAAGGTCCCAGCAAAACAAAAAACAAAAAGAAATAACCTTTCGGAATATGGTAATCAAGATAAGAATCTTCTTCTATGGAACTACTTATGTTGAACTCCTACAGATATCGGGTCATTATCCTCCTCTCAATCGAGTCATTGGAACATCCTTACCGAGCGGAAAAGGAGGGTGCAATCGCATGACCTCGCGGTAAATTGCTTCGACATAGGGTAGGGATTGGCGATCCCCAAAGGTAGGCAGTCGATCACTACCCAGCACACGATCAATCTCTTC
>ML769891.1:0-34690 GCA_009733575.1 Gymnopus androsaceus JB14
TATTCTTCCAGCGTAGTTCAAGATTATTCATCTTCATCTTCATTCGAATGTCCAAGTTCAAGCTCGCACTTATCGACTTTCAGATTTGTAAAGCTAATGACTAAACTATAACGTAGACGGGTTGTTGTATGTGCTTTGGGCTTGAGTTTCCTCTGTTCCTACATTTCGAACCTGTCACATTTCGAACCTGTCAAATAGTCACCAAGTTGGTAATGCCGACTGAGGCAGAGTCTAGCGCCGAGTCAGTGATCGGTCATCAGAATATAAACAGGAGCCAGTATATAAACACTCCGCTACATCATTCAACCTTGCTTCCTCCCATCATGAGCGAACATTTTGGCCCAGATAGCCAGTAAGTTGGGCATTTGAGTGATGTATGCCGCCTGTACTAATTTTTTCAATCATGGTAGACATAAACAAGCAGGCACTCAGTAAGATACTCTTTTTTAATAGAGGCCGCTTCTTACCTGTTCCAAGTCTGTTTGAAAATTCATCCAACTTTAGGATAAATGGTGGAAACTTCATTGTTGCAAATGATTCATCAAATGTCACTATTCAGTGTGAGCTAGTTTCCAAGTTGTACGCTCAGGTTGTAATTTGACTGTGGTTCAACTTAGCACATGATCAGGGACAGAAAATCAAAGACTGGCTTAAAGCAACAGATTGCTCCATCAATTTCAATGCAGCTGCCAACAAAAAAACTGCAGGAACTGGAATATGGATTATTGAACATCCAAAATACATTGAATGGAACAATAATGGTGGTTTGCTGTGGATTCAAGGCAAAGGTGAGTTGAGCTAATGTCAAATATTATTCAGTGTTGTTGATATATTTTTTCAGCAGGATCAGGTAAAACAGTCATATTGTAAGTGCAATTATGATAATCTACAAGAAACTGCTGAAGGTTAAAGAATTCTTAGAACAACAGTCATAGATCACCTATGTGATGCCTCAAACACTGTTTGGTATCACTATTTTGATTTCCGTGATAACACAGGAGACAAATCTGGTTATCGAGGATTTCTGTTGAATATTCTACAGCAAATGGGTATGAATGTGCATGGAGTTCATCCAGCATTGCAAGAATTGTATAACCAGTGCAACAGAGGTCATCAAGTTGACCAGCCTCACAATGTGCAGTTGGAAAATACCCTGAATAGAATCATTCAACAAACTACTTCAGGATATATAGTGCTGGATGCCTTGGATGAATGCAACTTACAGGAAAGATCCTATGTTGTGAAGTGGGTGGCAAGCATCTCTGCAAAAATTAAAATTGCTGTCACAAGTCGATATTTACCAGAGGGCCAAGCAGCTGATATTGGTTTGGTAATTGTATTGGACAGTAAGGGTTCCAGAATCAAAGAAGATATTTCTCTCTATCTGGAAGATCAAATGCAGCTCCATTTCAAAGGGGACTTGAAAGCCAAGGTACTGAATACATTGAAGACTAAGGCTCAGGGCAGTAAGTATTAAAATATTATTATAAATACATCCATGCTTATGTCTATGATCATTAGATTTCGCTGGGTGGACTGTCAAGTCAGAACATTAATTCAGTGTCCAAATGACAAAGCAGTTATGCAGACATTACCAAAGCTACCACATGATTTAGAGGAAAACATATGTGCAAGCCATACAGAAAGCTGAGCAAAGTAAATATGCAGCAGATGCACATCATCTTCTAATGTGGCTCACATTTGCCTTTGAACCATTAAATAAAGGGCAGGTTGCAGATTTTCTTGCAATTGACTTGGAAAAGCAGGAATTGTATCCAAGTGATGGTATGACCCTGAAAGTCGAGCTGGTTATTGACTCCAATCTTGTGACTGTTGATGAAAACAATATTGTGCAATTGGCACACACTTCTGTGAAGGAGTTTCTGATGACCAAAACAAATTTAGATCAAATGAAGGGTGCCTTTCAAATCAATGAATGGCTAGCTCATGCTTCATTGGCTAAGGCATGCATCATATATCTTTTGAAATCACTTCCCAATGCAATGAACAATACCAGTTGTATAATTTCTGAGTCAGAAACATATCATTATGCAGCAAAATATTGGCGAGACCATGCAAAACCAGTGCAAGAATCAGGTGCCAACAAGGACCTAGAAAATTTAACTGAAAACTTTCTGAGGAGAGGAAGTGCACCATTTGAATCATGGTTAAGAATATATCAGGAACGATTTCATGAGAAGATGGCCAACCCACTGTATTGTGCCGCTCATGGTGGTTTGAGAAGGAGTGTTCATGGCATGATTTTGAGTGGTGAATATGACATCAATGCAAGTGAAGGAACATATGGAAATGCCCTTCAAGCAGCAGTTGTCCAGGCTAATGAAGCCATTGTACAGCTTCTTTTAGACCATGGAGGTGATGTGAATGCTCAAGGAGGCAGATATGGAAGCGCTCTCTGTGCAGCAGTATGCAATGGAAATGAAACCATTGCCCAGTTGCTTTTGGCCCATGGAGCAGATGTGAATGATGAAGGAGGAGCATATGGAAATGCTCTCTATGCAGCAACATCCAAAGGAAATGAAGTCATTGTCCAGCTCCTTCTGTCCCATGGAGCTCATGTGAATGCTCATGTTAAATATCATGGAAATGCTCTCCAAGCAGCAGCATCCAAAGGAAATCAAGCCATTGCCCAGCTCCTTTTGAACAATGGAGCTGATGTGAATGCTCAAGAAGGAGTGTTGGGCAATGCTCTCCATGCAGCAGCATATAATGGACATAAAGCCATGGTCCAGTTCCTTTTGGCCAATGGAGCTGATATAAATGCTCAGGGAGTCCAATATGGAAATGCCCTGCAAGCAGCATCTTCCCATGGAAATGAAGCCATTGTCCAGCTCCTGTTGACCAATGGAGCTGATGTAAATGCTCAAGGGGGCTATTATGGAAATGCTCTCCAGGCAGCAGCATACGTGGGAAATAAAGATGTTGTGCAGCTCTTTTTGACTAATGGAGCTGATGTGAATGCTCAGGGAGGTGTACATGGAAGTGCTTTCAATGCGGCACAATCTAATGGAAATAAAGCCATTGCCAAGCTCCTTTTGACCCATGGAAATCCTCTCTATGCAGCAGTATGTGATGGAAATGAAGCCATGGTCCAGCACCTTTTGACCACTGGAGCTGATATAAATGCTCAGGGAATCCAATATGTCCTCCAAGCAGCAGTTGACCAGGCTAATAAAGCCATGGTACAGCTCCTTTTAAACAGTGGAGCTGATGTAAATACTCAAGGGGGCTATAATGGAAATGCTCTCCAGGCAGCAGCATACATAGGAAATAAAGATGTTATGCAGCTCCTTTTGACTAATGGAGCTGATGTGAATGCTCAGGGAGGTGCATATGGAAGTGCTTTCAAAGCAGCAAAATTGCAAAGGAATGAAGCCATTGCCCAGCTCCTTTTGACCCATGGAAATCCTCTCTATGCAGCAGTATGTGATGGAAATGAAGCCATGGTCCAGCACCTTTTGACCACTGGAGCTGATATAAATGCTCAGGGAATCCAATCTGTCCTCCAAGCAGCAGTTGTCCAGGCTAATAAAGCCATGATACAGCTCCTTTTAAACAATGGAGCTGATGTAAATGCTCAGGGAGGTACATATGGAAGTGCTCTCCAAGCAGCAGCTTCCAATGGAAATAAAGCCATTGTCCAGTTCCTTTTGGCCCATGGAGCTGTTGCGAATCCTCCAAAAGGACTCTTTGATGAAAATGCTCTCTATAAAGCAGTATCCAAAGGAAATGAATCCATTGTTCAACTCCTTTTGAACAATGGAGCTGATGTGAATGCTCCAGTAGGAGCATATGGAAATGCTCTGTATGCAGCAGCATCCAATGGAAATGAACCCATTGTCCAGCTCCTTTTGAACAATGGGGCTGATGTGAATGCTCCAAAAGGAGGCTTTGATGAAAATGCCCTCCAAGCAGCAGCATCTGAGGGAAATGAACCCATTGCCCAGTTGCTTTCAGCCCATAGGGCCAGTGTGAATACTCCCAAGGGACTCTTTAATGGAAATTCTCTTTATGCAGCAGCATCCCGGGGAAATGAAGCTATTGTCCAACTCCTTTTGACAAATGGAGCTGATGTGAATGCTCAGGGAGGAAAATATGGAAATGCTCTCCAAGTAGCAGTCTCCAATGGAAATGAAGCTATTGTCCAACTCCTTTTGACTAATGGAGCTGATGTGAATGCTCAAGGAGGAAAATATGGAAATGCTCTCCAAGCAGCAGTCTCCATAGGAAGTGAAGCTATTGTTCAGCTCCTTCTGACTAATGGAGCTGTTGTGAATGCTCAGGGAGGTAAATATGGAAATGTTTCCAAAGCAGAACCCCAAGGAAATAAAACCGTTGCCCAGCTCCTTTTGGTCAATGGAAATCCTCTCTATGCAGCAGTATATGATGGAAATGAAGCCATGGTCCAACACCTTTTGACCAATGGAACTGATATAAATGCTCAGGAGGTCCATTATGCCCTACAAGCAGCTGTTGTCCAGGCAAATGAAGCAATGGTCCAGCTCCTTTTAAACAATGGAGCTGATATAAATGGTCAAGGAAGCAATTATGGAAATTCTCTCCAAGCAGCAGCATACGTGGGAAATGAAGCTATCATTCAGCTCTTTTTGACCCATGGAGCTGATGTAAATGCTCAGGGAGGAAAACATGGAAATGCTCTCCAAGCAGCAGTTTCCAATGGAAACGAAGCCATTCTCCAGCTCCTGTTGACCAATGGAGCTGATGTAAATGCTCAAGGAGGAGGTTATGGAAATGTTCTCCAAGCAGCAGCTTCCAATGGAAATGAAGCCATTGTCCAGCTTCTTTTGACCAATGGAGCTGATGTGAATGCTCAGGGTGGCACATTTGGAAATGCTCTCTATGCAGCAGTATGCAATGGAAATAAATCAATTGTCCAGCTCCTTTTGAACAATGGAGCCAATGTGAATGCTCAAGGAGTATTGGGAAATGTTCTCTATGCAGCAGTATCCAATGGAAATGAAACCATTGTCAAGCTTCTTTTGACCTATGGATCGGATGTGAATGCACAGGGAGGAAAATATGGAAATGCTCTCCAAGCAGCAGTTTCCATAGAAAATGAAGCTATTGTTCAGCTCCTTTTGATCCATAGAGCTGATGTGAATACTCAGGGAGGTGATTACAGAAATGCTCTTCAAGCAGCAGTCTCCAAAGGAAATGAAGCTCTTGTCCAGCTTCTTTTGGCCCATGGAGCTAAATTTGGGAATCAGAGCTCAGCAGAGTGCTGAATTTTGCAGAGATACATTCAACTGAAAATCCATAGGGTTTCCACATCTGGAATGAAACCTGCAGATGCCTGGTAGAGATATACACACATTACATGTTCAGGTAAGACTGTGCTGAAACCAGCTACTTGTAAAGTTGCACCTGTACCTCTTTGCTTACAACTGTAACTTTTAAAGTACTGTAATCATTTGTTAACAGCAATGTTTAGTGAATTCTACAACTATTTAGCTGTGTAAGTAATGCAGAATCTTCAATCAAAAAATTTAAGCAATTAATTGGTTTTAATTTCTGTGAAAGACTTTCTGCAGCCACTTTGATCATCCCTATTAAGTATCATCATTCATTATTCTATAACCTTCAGAAATTTTGATGGCACAACTGCAAATGGGAATGTAAACAAAATCAATAGGATGTACAAAGCTTGAGACATACTTCCGGCCGTCCCATCTGCTTTTTCCGCCTGCCACCATTTCCCATGCCTATCTAGAATATTAAGAATTTCACCCTTGTAAAATGATATCTCATTAGGGTCATCTGGTGACTTGGAATCTGGAGAATTTTATCCTAATCAGCAAAGAAATTTCATGAGAAAAACAGAATTATCTTACAAGCATAGAGAGCTTTTGCTCTAAGTCCGTAGTAGGTGTTTGGTTGTTTAGTGTTACATGCAGCAAATGAATCTGCACTGCCATCAGTCTGCATGAATTCATCATCAGCAGAACCTGGGTGAACGCTACAGCAACTGTAGCAGCTTATAGCAATCCATAGCAGCCACAGCACTGTACAGTGCTGTGGAATGCTATGAGGTCCTATGAGGTCCTGTAAGATGCTGTAGGTTGACCGTTGCTCGAGCATTCTGACACCTGTCATTTCCAGCTGATGGATACGGCAACGGGGACCTTGGATGCTATTTAATCAACGGTTTTGAGTCTTGACGAGTTTGATGTCTTTTCCTCCCCCCACTAAGCTCAACTTGACTCAGACTGTAAGTTCTGCTCTCTGCAATTTTTTTTATTACTCGGAGGCTCTAATTATATGTCTGATGACATTTTTTAGTGTCATTCGATGACATGGTAGGAGTCAAAGTTAATTAGCCTCATATACAATTTTATGCTACTTGTGGACCTGGTGGATGAGTCGAGTATGTATGTTGTAGTATTAGTAGTGTTTAGAACCACCAATAAAATGATTTTATAAATATTTTGCTAGTATTTTGCTCTCGCGAGCCAGGGAAACAATTCGTAAGGATAATATATTTGGTATTGAATCAGTATTGAATAGAACCCTGATCGCGGCGTTCCCGCGAAGTCCACAGCGATCCACAGCAACCCATAGCATCCCACAGTTCTGTACAGAGGGGTACCTTGCTATGGGTCCTATAAGTGCTGTGGGTTCTGTACAGAGCTGTACAGCTCTGTACAGAACACCCAGGTTTTGCTGATGATGGATTTCTTGAGCAGTTGGACAATTTTTAGCTCTCTGGGCCCAACATTGAGTTGTAAGGTCCCAGATGGAATCTGGGTACCAAACATTCTGAGGTTGAGCTGGTCGTTGACCTGATACTACACTAAAAAGTACCGCTGGGTCTGCTTTTGTATCGTGAAAGGGTAGTTGCAGTGTTAAAATCTAATCCTGACTTGTCTTCACAGTTCAATGGAATGGAAAGATCACTTACCTCAAGAATGGTACACCCAAAAGCATACACATCTCTTGAAAGATTATTTTTGGCCAGTCTAGCATCCTGACTAGTAGGATTTATGATCTCCGGCGCCATCCACCGCATGGAGCCTTTGATTGTACTTGTTGTAGTATTGGATAATGTTCGAGAATCAGAAATGATTAGAGTTAACCCGAAGTCTGCGAGACAGCAATGGAAGTCATCAGTGACAAGTATATTTGCCTGCAATATATGTGTTAACTTTGTGAATGTTCAAAATAGAAATATTTAGACAAACTCCTCGAATATCTCCATGTAGAATTGGTGGATCCCGTGAGTGTAGATAACTCAAGCCTGCTGCAACTTCAGACAACTAGACCAAAAAATTGATGACATAATGCTCGATACAATCTCAGTGAATACTTACCACAGTATATCGACTATGAGCTGGACTTTTCTTCAAGTAGGAGATTATATCCTTATTCTCCATCCAAGGAGAAATCAGACAAAATAAAGGTGAGAATAGTTCTGCATTGACACCCAGTAAAGGAAGAATATTCGGATGCTTGAGCTGCCTCCATATTAAGGCTTCATTGCAGAATGCCTAGAAAGTTTCAGAAACAGGAGAAAGTAACCATTGGAAACTGGAGGATTCTCACCTTGCGTATCTTGTCACAGGTTCCCTCATCCTGTTCAATAACAAGTCGAAGAACCTTCAGACATACATGTGAAATTCCTATAGACGCGATGAATACAACGAGGGCCTCAGTCGTAATGATGGAACTCTTTATTACCTATAGACGCGATGAATACAACGAGGGCTATAGGTAAAGTCAATAATGAAAGAGAAAGTAGAAGTAAGAAGCTTACCCTCAGTCGTAATGATGGAACTGAGGGAAGCGGGAAATCGATGTGCCCAGCTTTATATAGTACGGAAAATAGGTCACGTCGGTAAACAAATAAAGATTACCAAATAAGAACATAGAACCCGAAAAGGAAAGCCAAACCAAACATACGGCGCCACACTAAACGCCCGTCAACATTTAACACTCCCCCTGGCGTCGTTATACCACCAATCCAAACCCAATGCAGTCACGATGCGATGATGCTTCTCCCTGGATAACGACTTGGTCATAATGTCCGCAAGGTTTTGAGAAGACGCCACCGGATACACGGATACCTGTCCTTCCTTGACAGCGTCCCGAATAAAGAAGTACCGGATGTCAATGTGCTTGGCCAAGTCGTGCCCCTTCGTCGTCTCCGACAACGCAATCGCTCCTAGGTTGTCAACCAGCAAACCCATCGGTCCTCCCATGTCCAAGTCCACTTCTCGTAACCAACTCGCCATCCAGATAGCTTGCTGAACGCATTTCGCTAATGCGATATACTCCGATTCCGTCGACGACAAGGAAACTAAATTTTGCTTCTTCGAAGCCCATGCCACAGGACAACCATTCATCAAGAATATATATCCGGAGGTCGACCGACGCGTAGCTTTGCAACCAGCCCAATCCGCATCTGAATAGCCCACCGTCGTAACCTTCTTATCCACGCAAGGTTTATACTTCACTCCGTAATGCACTGTCGTTAGAATATAACGGCATAGTTTGATGAGGAGGTCCCAATCCTCAGGGAACGGTTCATTTTGAACCGTCGCCAGACTTGAACATGCGAAACTAATGTCCGGTCTGCTGCATCCACTCCCCCATTGGCAACAACCCAGTAAACCTCGGTATGGCTTGTCGTTCATGAACGCGTCATCCTCCTTCGATCGTTTCCCTCTCGCAGGTATAGAGTAGCCGGGAGGGAATGGAGTATACAGTGGTTGAAGATCGTCAAGAATACCAAAGTATTTGAAAGCTTTGAGGAAGAACGGGGCTTGCGTAACGCCAATTGAACCATCTGGCAAGTAATCAATAGTTAATCCAAGGAGGACGTTCTTATCCTTGATGTCCTTCAGGTCCCAGATTCTGAAGCCATGAATTGCATTCTCCGCTTCCTTTCTATCTGTCGAAGCCGCAAAAATATCGTCGGTGTGGACGGACGCAATGGTCCTACGGCCAGAAGCAGGGTCGAATCGAGAGCGAATGCAAGGATCGGCGCGTGAGGACTTGAAGCCCAGTTTCTTGAACTGGTCCTCTAGTTCGTTGTACCAAATATGGCCCGCTTGTACCATTCCATATAGAGGTCTTTGCATCAGACACACTTTTGCCTCCTCCCCCATCTGAGCAAAACCGGTAGGCTGACGCATATAAACTGGCGGATCCTTTGGCAAAGTCCCGTTCAAGTAGGCCAACGAGAAATCCCACTGACTCGTCTCCAGTCCGAGGCCAACTGCGACCGCCATAAGCATACGAACCGACTCCACACGCACGACCATCGACCAACTCTTCTCGTAGTCCACACCCGCAATTTGCATATCGCCTCTAGCGATGTAACGAGCTTTAGTTTTCAAAACTTTTCCTTCCCCATCTACCTTCAAATTGTATACCCACATACCCTCTAGTATGCGGACACCTTCTGGAGCATTGACAAGCTTCCAAACCTCTCGATCTTTCAGGCCCTTTATCTCGGCCTCCATGGCTGGACCCCACTTCTCAGGTTCACGCATGGCCTCTCTGTACGACAACGGAATCACGATATCGCCGCCCCCTTTTACAGCACTAGCCAAGGCCAAAACAGTTTCTTCATTTTCCCTCTGTCTACGTTCATCTTCCATAACGTTGACAGCAAGGACCGCTATATTTGCCCACTCGAGCTCGTCGGCTTTCGCACCCTCTTCGTCCCTCAAGTAGTCGATTGAGCGTAAGAGCGCAGGTGAGGGAACGGAGACTCGACTCGAACGTCGAGGAGTCTCTGGAGGTACTTCAGGAGCTTGTCCAACGTCTTCTGGGGTCCGCAGACGTTCTTCAACAGGATCGCGACCAGCAAGCTCTACCTCAAAAGCTTCTTCGTCATCCGCCGGACCTGTTTCAACACACTGAGTCCTTCTCGGTGTTCCTTCCTCGAAGACTACGTCCCTAACCAAATAGACGCTTTTCCTATCGGGATCGTAAACTCTATAACCTCGTGCACCGAGGTAACCGACCATAAAGCCACGCCAAGCTTGTCGACCCAGTTTCCCCTCCTTGTGATCCAGATCCTTAACCCAAACCTTCGACCCCCACTTTCATAGATGCGAGATGTCAAGAGTGTCAGATCGTTTCCACTTCTGCCAGGGAACCTGTCCAGGATGCCGCATGGTAGGAATAAACCCTCTAATATAACATTGAGCAGCAGCAGCCTCCGCCCAGAACCTTTTATCGAGGTCAGAATCCTCCAACATGGCACGAGTACCTTCGATAATGGTACGGTTTGCTCATTCTACTTGTCCATTTGCAGCTGAAGAGTCTTTAGGAACGCGCTCAATGACAATACCCTTCTCGTTGCAAAAATCCTCAAACCATTTGTTGTCGAATTCTCGACCAAGGTTGATACGAAAAACGCGTACTTTCCTCCCCGTTTGGGTCTCAGCCATAGCAACGAAGACTTTTACCAACGACAAGATCTTTGGAGCGTCCTTTGTGGCGGAGAAATATGGAAACGGTATGCCTGTACCGTCGTCGCAAGCTAGCAGCATGTAGACTGCACCACCGAGACTGGTAGTTCTTGCTCTCCCCCACAAGTCAAGACTAACACGATCCAAAGGTTCCGATGATGGGACAACAACCGCATCAAACTGTCTTCTAGTAGCCTTCGTCAACAAGCAGACCTCACACTTTCCGCACACCGTCATATCCGAGATATTCAACCCACCAACCAAGCCCTTCTTCGACATCATGTGGACGACATTTATATCCGCATGCCCGAAGCGGATGTGCCACATTTCCAATGAGCAAGGCACATTCATCGACCGAGACTTAATGGTAACTGCCACCACAGGTGGCTCCACACCGACAACGTCCACCTCGTATAAACAGTGACGTGCTTTCTCAAAAGCCAACTTGCCATCCACCACTACCTTCCCAGTCTTATCAGCAACCGTCAAGATACCACTCCCCCACGTCCCTCGATAACCCAGAACGTCCATAGCTGGGAGCGACAACAGGTTCATCGAGAACGAAGGAGTATGCGAAGCGGGAAAACGCAGTTTGTTCACAACCCCGCTAGACGTTCGTACGTGCAATTCAACGATTCCTCTGCCTTCAATAACGAATTGACCACCCTCTCCTTCCGTAGCCATCCGACCCACAATACGAACAGGAGTGTATTCAATGAACAACGACTTATCACGAATGCACCATTCAGAAGCGGCACTGTCGATATAGGTGGGAACGCGTTCAATTGAAGGAAACGAAGATGAGGATACTGTAGACATGAGAACAGTAGGTAGCGTATTGTACAACCAGTCATTTTCTACCACGGCAATGCTTTCCCCTCTGCGTCTAAAGAGGTTCGAGTCAGTTACCGCAGCATGAACTGGAGTACCAAACGCACCACTGCAACCGAAATCGTAAGTAGCAGCAGCGACGATGTGCTCTGTGACGGAAGAACTCCCAGCGACTGCAGCGGCAGCAGGCCTGTTCGATTCGACACCCCGTTTCCACCAGGCAGGAGCACGGTGCTCGGCACCACCACCAGGCGACCAGCATTGCTTCTGACTGTGGCCAGAACACTTGCAGTTCTCGCAAACGAATGGCTTCCGTGCATACGCGGTATTCGTGACTGTGGCAAGAGCGGACGACCCATCGGATTTGAAGCCTCCAGCAAGACGAAGCTGGACGTCGTACTCCTCCAAGAATTGCTTGATCTCCTTGTACGTTCGAGATCCATGATTCTGAATAATCCAGAGATGGGAAGGAATCGGCAAGGAACTAAGGAAATATCCACGGAGCTCGTCATCGGTGACTGTGCATCCAGCATCCGAGGCATCCTGACGTAGAGCTTCCAAGGCACCGAAATGCTTCTCGAAGGGCGTCCCCTCAACGTACTTGAGCTGACGAAGACGTTCCGTAGCGAGAGTCCGATTAGCTGCACTTTGTTTATCGTATTCGCCAGACAGCTTGACCCACATCTGGTTCGCAGTGAGTTCAGCACCCAGATTAATTGAACGGGGATCGCGAATATTTTGGTAAATGATTCCAGCGAGACGACCATCCCGAAGCTCCCATTCCTGATCGGAAGGGTTTTGCGAATTGACAGGCGTGGCGACAGGAACAACGACAGCAGCTTGAGCGGTTCCAGGCAGCGAGGACAGCAGGGAGCAGCGTTTTGAGCGGGACAGATGATGGATCCAAGGAGGTATCCAGTCATCCCATAGGAACGAGCAACGCTCTTGACGTGATCACGGAAGGCGGCCCAATTCGAAGCACCTTTCAGTTGCTTTTCCTCGGGGAACGAGATAAGAGACGGAAGTTGACTGGACGGCGTCGAACTCATATTTGAAAGGATAAAGAGGATAAGGATAAAGTTCTGGCAACGGCGAGAAAGACAAATTTCGACAACGGCGAGGCAGTGAAGGTAAACCCAGAGTCTATTTGGCGAGATACAGAACAGCGATTCTGACTGCGAATCTGTGAAATTCCTATAGACGCGATGAATACAACGAGGGCCTCAGTCGTAATGATGGAACTCTTTATTACCTATAGACGCGATGAATACAACGAGGGCTATAGGTAAAGTCAATAATGAAAGAGAAAGTAGAAGTAAGAAGCTTACCCTCAGTCGTAATGATGGAACTGAGGGAAGCGGGAAATCGACGTGCCCAGCTTTATATAGTACGGAAAATAGGTCACGTCGGTAAACAAATAAAGATTACCAAATAAGAACATAGAACCCGAAAAGGAAAGCCAAACCAAACATACGGCGCCACACTAAACGCCCGTCAACATTTAACAATACACGTCGTTCTCCCATAGTTCCGCGGTAGATATCCTTTCATGAGTCAATCAAGAGAAAGTATATTGCTGAGGTAGTAGACTCACAGCGAAACCACCACCTCCCACCGCATGTCGGCCATCTTGAAGGATGTTTTGGATCACCAGAGAAGACGGAAAGACCTTATATGTCACCGATAACTGACGAAGAGTCAACAAGCATTTCTTATAATACAGTCCCGTAGTCCCAAAGACAGGGTGGTGATTATCAGTTTTGAGGTGCATCATAGAATCTAATTCCTGAACAACGACAATAAGCATTAGCATGATTTAATTAGTATGATCAGGAGGGAGGAAAGTCTTGCCGTTTGTGGATACTCCATAATTTCTAGCACCAACGTCTCCTGTGACAACTTGTCGCCTGAATTTCCCTTGCTCAAAAGATACAATTCGGAAATTAACCGTTGGAGGTCTGCAGCGCTTCGCAAGGACAAGAGATGTATAGGCAGAGCTATAATGGTACGAACTTTCGTTGGATGTCTAGCGACTCAGATGAACTTGAATAATCACTGAACCTGTGAGCAAACTACGACTTTTACTACTTGGCACGCTCGCAGATGGTAAAGCCGGTAAAGGTCTAATTCTAGCCCTAGTCAATAATGCATATGCGAAACGTAATATTGATTCGATGGAAATACAATACAAAGATTAGAAGTCCCAGAGCTATTGTGGCAGGCTCGCCAGCAAGGTAGTCAATCAATCTTTGGATTTCAGGCATGGGGGTAATGTATGTAGTCCATAACGTGGATGTCAATAACAGGCAAGATAAATGAAAAGCATTGAGCTTACCCTCGAGCAGAAGAAACCACCTGTCCCATTCGCCGCTGCCCGTGCCATAAGAGTTTTACCCGTTCCAGGAGGAGGCTTGATACCAATGGATTTGAAGCGCTGAATTGCGAATGCGTTGGGGTTTGGTCTTGGGTCTTGTCCTCCTTCTTCTCGCCCTTCTCCTTCTCCTTCTTGGTCTTCTTCTTAGACTCGTCCTTGTCTTTCGACTTGGTCTTCACCTTGTCCTTACCCTTATCCGTCTCCTTTTGTGAAACTTGCTCTCCCGACCCAGTCCCGTTTCGGAGCTGTGCCCAGCTTCCCATAGGAGCCATGTAACGAACAGATCTCATGGCGCGTAACGCGATGGAATTCTGGTTACCTGCGCCTTGGGAGGGATCCATCATGCCAGAGCTGTGACGGCGGCGCAAGAAGACCACCGAACGTAGGCGTCGCGGAACGGGAATAGGTAGGCTCTATTGGATCCATTGCATTCAACAAGGGAGTAGATGTATTTCTCGAGTTGTGATCTGCAGCGTTGAAAGAAGTGGGTTGAGCAGACGTCAGTAACATGCCGGAATCGAGTGAATTGAATCGAGCGCGGGATTGGGTTTCGGGGACAGACTTGAACGGTTCGGGCGCTGGGACAAGGTGAGAACGACGAGTATGCGAAAATATATGGAAACCTACTTTTCGAACGAGGAGGTCGAGGGCGAACTTCAGATATCTCTCTGGCCTTTTCCTTCTCCTTCTCCTTGGAATCCTTCCTCCCTCTGCCCAAGGTCCCCCATCCAAGCCCATCCAAGCCACCTCGTGACTTTTTCTTCTTTACCACCACGACTTCTCCTCCTTCCACGCGTCGAACGACGTCAGAGAGATCTTGGGCTCTGTCCTTCTTGCTGCCGCCGAGTAAGCCGAGTTTGGACTATTTCGGGACTGGGCGCTTGCGAGGCGAGCCTTTGGGGGCGATTGGCGAAGGAACTGAAGGTACAGAAGTCCAAGAATAATCAGAGGACATGCCAGACGCTGAAGGAGTTGCAGCGATCGACATGGGTTTTGCTGGCACAATGGATGGACCTATAATCAGTATCCTCAGATAGATTACCGTTTCGAAAGCATACCTCGATTTGATTAACAGCAGGTAGCTCATATCCAGCATTCCGTATTTCTTCGAGATGCTTCACATTGCTGTAGTTTTCAGTTCAATGAGTCGTGCCTGCATAAGTCGATGCTGGTATGCGTACTAGTTCGACAATTGTCCTGATCTTTCCCGCTGCCTTGCACTCTTGTAAAGCCTTGTACGTTTCGAGACGTTTCTCCGATCCGGACAAAGGATCATGGATGAGAAAGAGGTCCATATAATCTAGGCGTCCGATACTTCAGATGATGGATACCGAATGACGTCGAATACACGTACCAAACTGGAACTTGGCCAAAGACTCATGATGCCGGTAAGGAAGTTTGACCAGTTCACGGATTTGAGCCATCTGCTTGCGGCATCCACCGATGTCGTCGTAGCCAACATATTCAAGTTTGAAACCTCATTTCACGTTTCACTGGGTCACCCACTAAAAGTACAGTCAAAAGATGATCCATAGAACTAAAATTAAGATACGAACCAGTGTGAATAACAGTGTCGTCGCCACTATGCAAAATTCGGCGGGGTCGTCTCGATAACTTTGAAATCCACAGTTCGCATCCCTCCTCCTTGCGAGGTAGGTGTAGTGGAAGCGAGGGTATAGAACGACAATCTCGAGAATGACGAAGATACCGATGGAAACGAGACAAAAAGATCCGATTTGGGCGAGAATCTTTTGCAAGTGACCAGTGGTGTCGTCGTCCTGACCGACGAGCGACGCAGCACGACCGAAGAAAGTGTTGGCACCAGTGGAGATGACGACACCTTCAGCCTCACCCTGCTTACAGATGGAACCACTGAAAGAGGGGATCAGTGTCGGAAAAGAAACAAATCCAAGCTGGAACTTACGAGAAACACTGATGACCAAGTTTCTTAGCCTGAGGAAGAGACTCTCCGGTAAGAGCAGCCTAGTCAATGGAGACGTTGATAGCCTCGGTAAGACGAGAGTCGGCGGGGACAATGTCACCATTTTGAAAGAAACCATGTCACCAGGGACGAGACCGGAAGACTCGATCTCGGACCAAGAACCGTCACGCTTGATCTTGGCTTTGGGTGCGAGAGATTCCATGAGAGCCTTCACTGCGTTACCAGCGTTCCTCTCTTCGTAGAAACCAATACCAGAGTTGATGAACAACCGGAGAACGATACCGACGAGATCTTACCAGTCAGGGAGCTGACCTTCACCGTTGGACAGAGCGATGGCGACGAGGGCTGCACCCTCCATGACCCAGGACAGAGGATTCCACATGAAACTCAAGAACTAGAACAGATATACGCATCAAGACAATAGGGGAAACAGCGAGAGACGACCAACCTGCAAGAACGGATTTTGCTCTTCGCTCTCAAGCTTGTTGGGTCCGAAAATCTCGATACAACAAGTCGCCTCTTCAGTAGGGAGACCGTTCTCGTCACATTGAAGCAATTTGAAAGCATCTTCAAGGATAGTTTCCAAATCGACCTTTTCCCTATCATACAAGTCCTCAGCCCGAAGTTGGATCTAAAAGGAGAAACGCCGTTAGCAAAAAGAAGGGAAGAACGCGTAAGAGAACCGACAGTAGAGACATTGGCATCTAGGGGTATGTCAGAGGGGTACGACAAAACAGCGAGCAAAAAACATACGAGTAGGGCCTTCCTCTTCGTGACCAAAGTCCTTGTACTCTCTCTTCTTTTTTTCTGGCTCTTTGGGAGTGCTTGGAGCGTGCGTATAATTGGGAGGAGATTGAGGAAGAGAGGAGAGCAGAGCCCTGGGACGACATTCTTGCGCAACTGCAACAACACTGAGACGAGGGGAGAATGTAGAAGAATGAAAAAGACGTACCAATGGGCCTGAGGAGGTTTAGGCAAGTCTTGAGCGATAGTCGGTCGCGCTGAATGAACGTGAAGAGAAGTTCAACAGTGAGATTGCCAAACAATCACGTTCGGAAACGCGGTCCGTAGGCGCTTAACGGGCGTTTCTTTCGAGCTCGTCGTTTGAAGACGGTCTCCTGCAATGAGATGACAGTGTTGGAGTTATAGTATACCCAATTTTCATCTTATCTTATCTCAATGGACAATTACTTACAAACACGGACCTCTTAGATAGTTAACCCGGTCGCTGGAGACCGTACCCCTATTACCTTAGTATAAATACCTCTTTTGGACGTTTCGCCGCCTCAGACGCTTACTACGTTGTACTCGCGCTCTGAGGTAGGCTCAATTACTTTACGTTACCTTGATTCTTTTACTGATACTTACTCTTGTAGACTAAGTATCTATTATAGGTGAATTAAGACGCTTACTACGTTGTACTCGCGCTCTGAGACTAAGTATCTATTATAGATCGCGCTCGTACAAACTCTACAGACAGCAGATATCATCCGGATGCCCTGGGTTCGCTTCAGTAAATGCTTTTAGTCTGTACTATCCAGAGATTGTATGTACTGAGCACAACAATGCTAATAAAATTATATTTCATTCTGAGTAAGTATTGTACATAGAATTGACATAGAATCGAGTCCGTTGTTCTAAGCGATGAACTAGAGCTAAATATCAGTGAGTCTTGAGGGTCTGTTTCGAGCGTATTTGCAAAGTCATTTGAACAATAGGCGATATCATTTCGATGATTCATTTGCTAGAGAGTCAACCTCAAAACAATGCAGTGGTTGGGTTATTGAACGAACCAAAGGTAAGTTAAAGCTCCTGGCACTTAGTAGGAACCGAACGAACTCGTCCAGTTTATTACACCCGTATTCCACCTGCGTTTCGGAATGCATGGAGTCCACGATTGGTCAAATATTGGATGAACGAAATGAGCTCACGAGGGAAAAGCAACTCATTTCTCAATTCTGGAAGTATTTGGACAAGATTGGCTTATATCATACTTGGTTAGAGTTTCATGGCTACTTACGCAGTAGCTATCCTTTTCGTCGCATCGAATATGATGGTGCACATCATAGCTGGCTGAGGTTACAATGAAGCTGCGCCTAATGAGAGGATACGGCATCACTAACTTGGGAAGGTTTCTGCTGACGTCTGAACAATGTGTAACACCGTTCAACTCCTCTACAGTGTTAAGAATGATTTTATTAAGCTCTACTACACAAATCAGGTTGACTAGAATATGCATCAGAAGAGACTTTGTAGTGCTCTTAAGTATCGCAGCTTTGGATCAATCGCGATCGGAGTACTGAATTGAGGCCGCTTTGACCGCTTTGGCTTTGACCGCTTTGACATTTACGTATCGTGTATCTTGTCTTTTAAATCCAGTCTTAGAAAGGACGAGACTCCGACTAACGAAAGGACCATGAGCGTAGCGTCCTTCACGCTCGTAGCGTCCTTCACGCTCGTAGCGTCCTTCACATATCTGGAGCGACCGTCACGTCATCGGTCCAATCAGCCGTAATTCCGGAGAGATCCGTTGATTGCCCTCATGACTCGTCTTTCGTTCCAGTCCTCTTCTCTCATTGACATCGTATTCTCCATGTTTCCCAACGGAGATCTCAATGAATAATGGCTCAGAATTTTTGCTCAATGCTCTGGAGATGTGAAAATTGGGAAGTGAGTTGTCTAGACTTTTTCTCTAGCTCGTTCCTTCTACTAAATCCTTACTTTCAGGCTTCCAGCTCTTCGCTATTATCTTATTCTCTGGTCTGGCTCTGAAATCTCATTGGAGGAATTGGTTGGTGAAGGACTCGCTCGGGCTCTCGCTTTCTAAATGTACGTCTTTCTGTCCCTTATCTTATGTTTGAAAGAACGAAACCTAACGAAAGAACTACCTATTTCCTTCCTCCCCTTCATCTCCTTCCAGTTTTTCGCTCTTGATGATCTAGAAGACTTCCCAATTCGATTTCTCCTACGATCGAGCGCTTGAACGGACCAAAAAAACGGACAAAAGAACGAAGGATAGGATCCTACATCGAGGATGATGAACGTGAATGCAATTGCAGGAAGTAGCAGGGAAAGGGAGGAGGGCGAAGAATTTTTTATCTATAACTCTAACCGTTATCATCCAGGCCCACCCACGCCTCCAAACCATCCAACCCCTCTCCGACGAAAAGCTCTACAACTCACTCCGCCGCAGAGTCCCCAAAAAAACACTCCTTCCAAGTCCTCGAAACCTTCCTACGTGCGAGTCGAGGTGAGCCCACGCTCTATACGGCATGTCCAACGTTCCTTAGCTTGTATTTAGAATCGACACCCTGTTCCTCGACAACTCAAAGCCCAACAATGCTTACCGACTCGAAACTTTCCGTTCCGCCTCCATCTCCGCGACTGCTTCTCAGCAGCTCAGATGTTATTTCATCAAAAAGTGTGTCTTTCCAGACACGCCTGCCACAAAGGACGAAGAGGGCAGGACAAACATTAGAGCGTATTTGCAGCCGTCTTCGTCTCGACGAAAACGTGACCAATTGTAGCGGACTTCTCGTCGCCGTCTCGAAGACACGTTTGGCGAATTCCCGGGGTGCAAATACGCTCTAATAGAGCGTATTAACAGCGTGTCCGACAAAGGCTTTTTGGAAAAGGCCAGCGAGAACACGCTTGAGATTTACCAAAAGGTATGAAAGAGCTTCGCTAGCTCGTTCAGCGACTCAGTTAAATTCTAGATCATGTGGAGCGTCGAGCAACGGTACGGTCCCGTCATGGAGGTTTTCGAAGTCGAGGGCTCGAGAGAGAGACGTCTTGTCATCGGGTACAAGATGGGCGGGACTACAACCTTCTTTAGGTACGCGTCACCATCCATCTATCTCTATGTACTAATCTCTATACCAGTGCCCTTTCTAACCTCTACCACTTTTACTCTCTCTATTCGGTGCGCAAATACGTGGAACAGTTTTCTAACGGCGTCGCCATTATCTCTTTGTACCTCAACCCCGTTCCAAACTCCAACGCCCCGCCGATCAAACACTCCATCTTCCAGGTCATGAAGGAGGCTTCACTTCTGTTCTGTCTTCCCGAAAACCCATTCTTCCTCCCAAGGGCACCAGGTACGCATGCTGTCCAAGAGGCTACGTACGCTTGTGAGTGCAATTTCTCTCTTCGATGTACTGATCGCGTCGTTAGACTGCGGCTGAATCTTTGCGCAACACTTTTGCAACAGGCTCGGCCCGGCCTACTTGCAGCTCAAAAACGTCTTGGAGGCTTAGATCTCGAAGACAGCCAGTGCGTATTCATCTACATTCAGAAAACATACTAATGAAAACCTCTAGGTATAAATTACAACTGGAGGTTGAACGCTATAAGAAATCAACACGAACAGCCCGCCAGACGAACGAGATCATCGAGCACCGAAATGTTCTGAAACGCGCTCTCCGAGGATTTGAAAAGCTTCGTTCTGTCTAGAGGCCCGGATTGGTCCAGTATTTCACCGATTTAGACGAAGATCTCTCTTTGGGCGAAGATGACCAGCCGGAAAATACAAAGCTGTGGCTCCCATCCTTGATTCCGGTTGACATGCGCCAGACTGTTTGTTGTGATGAGGTGGATCGAATTGAAGAACAACTCCGGAGGGCTCGGGCCTACGATGCGCTGGACAGCGTGCAGCATATGCTTCGCGTCAAAACAAAGATGATTCAGTTCAAAAACAAGAACGTCCGGGGCCAGCGGATGTCGGGAAAGTCGCGGGAGGTCATTGACATAGTTCATGACCGCGTGAAGGGCTTTGTTGAGAAATACCGTCGTAGCCGTCGGGGACTGTTGCTGCTAGTGGGGCCGGGTTATTGGGAGAAGGAATTACAGGTGATGGAACAGAAGGACGTGCGAAGCTATGTGGATCCAGAGCCGAAGAAGCGGGGGCCAGGGCGTCGGGGGACCAACGAGGAGGAACCAGGGATGGAGGGAGTGGCTGTAGATAATGGGACAGAGGAACAGGAAGACGATCGTTTCCCATTGCAGGCGGAAGTTCGGACAAGGAGGGATGGAACGGGCGAGATGAGAAAGGAGCAGTCTTGGATATGGTTGACGAGGGAGATTAATTTCAGGGATGGTGCAGACGAGAACGAGAATGAGATTTTACGAGGGGAGTGGTGCAGAAGTCGTGCGCGGATGCATCGAGCGGAGGAGGAGCTACGGTACCTGGAAGGGGAGATGGAACGGTTGCTACGCTTCTTGGACTGGCAAGCCAGGTGGTGGGACGCTCGCCAGGCCCGTCCAAACCCCGGGAAAGTTTGGGTTTGCATGTATATATATTACTCTGTATGTAATCGGCCAAAGAAGCTCTTAAATTGACATTGAATTACCGTATATTATTGCTCTGGTGGCTCAGTGGTATTCAAAACTTTAGCGCTAGCTAGCTCGTTATCGAAAGGTCTACCGATCCATTGCTGCTACTAGCAATAATTTTGCGAGAATATGCCTTTGCTCCGGTCCGACGCCGTGGCCGGATGTGCCCTTTCTAACTTGGGACAGGGCGTACCATGTCCTATTTGGGAAGGGCGGCGAAGTCACAAGTAAATCATATCCCATGACCACTTTGCCTCTATGGATTTATCCATGGGCACCTGTGAATGAGCATATGTGGCAATATCCCAGTCGCCCTAGCGAAGCATTTACAACTTGTGGTACTATCCACAGCTCAAGCTGTTAGGATTGCAGCTATGGCCGTTGGAAGAGCCACGACTTCGCAGAATCTTGGGTATGAAAGCTTTCCATCGACTATTTCTTGGACCCAAATCCCCAGTTGTTGTAAGTTTCAAACGGTTCAATTTGCGAGATTGGGGTAGAGTATTCACGGGTGATTTCAGGTTTTCGGATTCCTTTTTGATTCGGTGAGGATTAATTGTTTTGAAAAGAAGGATACTACAACTCACCCAAGGAGAGCCAGCGATTTGATTCATTCCTCAATTAACTATATCTGAATGGACCTTCGCTGTGCGACGTCGTACAAATTATGTACGCCTGCTTGATGCTATTGGGTTGGAATGTTGGCCTTACTCCAGAGGGAAGTAGGGTAGAGATCCTGTAGGTGTTCGATAAAAACAGAGCGATGAAGCTGTACACCTAGAGAAACAGAGCGACGAAGCTGTACACTGCTGTACACGACGGATCAGAACTCGGTACACGTTTGGCCACTTGGTGCTTCTTTCTTCGGGCTTAAACATTACGCAAGGCTAATAGTCAAGGTGAGTTTAGTCCCAGTGTTGCATCTGGCCTGAGGCTGCTTCTACCTAATGGGATTATGGGTCCGCCCACCCAAGGTCGAAAGTGAAGCAGCTGCTCAGCAGTTGCTTGTGTCTGGCCTGAGGCTGCTTCTACCGAATGGGAACACAGGTCCGCCTGCCCAAGGTCGAAAGTGAAGCAGCCGCTCAGCAGTTGCTCATACCGTGCTTCCACCTAATGGGATTATAGGTCTGCCTACCCAAGGTCCAAGCGAAGCAACCACTCTACTATATATGCAAGTGGGCCCGCTTGCTCGATTACTTACTATAACGCCGTAATCCAATCCCACGTTGATCTAGGATAGGATAGGATAGGATATAAATTATACTGGTCAAGGTCTGTTTCCGAACAACCAGTTTACCATACTACTGTACAACGTACAATTCTACATTACAGCTATGGAACACACAGCCCTACTACGGGGGGGGCGATATACATGTCTGAGTCTTGGCACATGTACTCTTCCCCGCCTCAGTGAAGCATGATGAATACAGTAAAGTCCTATGCCTTTGGACATCCAACTGAGCCAAGTCTTCCCAAAATATACCTACATCATCAGGGTGCATACAGTATCTCTTCACTATAATAGACTTGTAAGACATCATAAACAAACTTTGCAAGCCTGTTTGTCACCCTCTTGTCTGCCAGGAGAGTTCGGAACAAAACCCAAGAATCTGAATAGTGCTTGCCCAACTGTGGCAGATTTTCCAAAATCATACTAGTAAACTCATTCCTAAGTTCCACCACTTCATTTTTTGCCTCACATTCAAACAAGGCATGTGGAGGATCTTCAATTGACAGCCTACAAAACCGACACAATCTTTGCTCTCTTGGAACATGCGGCTTATTCCGCTCGTTCCAACGTAAACGTTCCACTGCAAGTTTGTGGTTCCCAGTCACCAGTGCTAGTGTGTGGCTCGGGTCGGGATCAGGACATAAAATGGCCTCCCGTCCCGACCCGAGCCAAATTCCCGTTCCCGACATGGCCAGGAACGGGTTTCCTGAATAAGTCGGGACCGGGATGTCCCGATAACTTAGGTGCAGTGAAAGTTCGTCGAATCGCTAACTATAATACTTTAACTAATATAAACAGTGCAGAAGCTACAATAGCAGTTCATCATCATCAATGAAAACATCGTCCTCAACATTGTCCTTTGCCTTGCCCTTATCCCTGAGAAACTCTACCAGCTCTGCATTTGAAATGAAGTCCTGCCGCGACCAATCTCCAAAGCACATAAGTGCTCGGATAGTGTTTGCTCGAAGACGGTTACAAAGGTGAGATATGAGAATACGGCCACGTGAGAAAGAACGCTCAACAACTACCGAAGACGCTGAAATCGTGTTAGTAGTGATAGATATACAAACTGGTGGACATACCCATGGTCGTATGAATTGAGATAGCGAGCTTAGCTAGATTGGGATACACTTTCCTATTCATCAACCACCACGCCAAAGGATCATTGGTTGGAACGCAGCTGTCGGCAAGGTAACGGTCGAGTTCGTTGGTCTCACTATCTGGCAAGTCTGTACTCGTTTGTGCAAACATCAGTGAGACAAATGAATTAACTGATTTTGAGGTCTATGTTACCATACAATGCATAAGCGGCGAAGGAATCGGAATGATAAACAAAATACGTACGCTAGCTTCTTCAGTTTGAGGAGCAGCTGAAGATGGCGCCATTGGTTTGAACCGAGTCCATGCATTCCGTGTAACATGAACTGCATCCTGAATCCACTGCTCTTGCCAATTGAGTTGCCGGAAGTACGAGAGCTTAAAGGATGGGTGGAGAACTAGGCAATCGTTAGAAACATACTAGTAGATTCATAGTAGAATAAACGCACCCATGGCAATGCGATAGATATGCGAATCATCGGAAAGAGAATAATACTTGTTCAAGGTTTTTTTTCCAACCGAAAGTGCGTAACAAAGCGGCGTGCAAAGTTCCTTCTGTTCAATGATTCCAGTAGCGAAGGCTTCATCGATTGCATCCATAGCAGGGATGACAGCGGAGATGTTCGGGGAATTAGATGAAAAAAATTCAGTGGCATCCTTGAGAATCTAATAACATATTAATGAGCAAACGGAGCTACAAAAGGAACGATTGCATACCTTCAATACCGACACAAGCCCTTCAACAGCTTCCCATTCATCATCAGTGAGAATATATTCTGCAAGACCATTTGACGAGCTATCTGTGAACTTTATGACCAACTCCTTTAATTCAGAAAAGGCCTTCAACATGTCGTATGTAGAATTCCAGCGGGTTGATACATCCCGAGGGAGTGTCCGGTTTTCAAAAGGTGTCGAGGCCGTGATTGTACGCCAACGAGGAAGAAGGAGAGTAGGCGAGTTGATGATTTTGAAAGATATTCGGCGAGTCTGTGAAGGGGAAGAAGAAACAAGCATGAGTCAACTGGCTACAAAGATTTACGGGTCTGTACCAATTCTTGATGAGAACCAATTGACCAAAATAGAAAAAAATTTACGGTCAATTGGTTCTCATCAAGAATTGGTTCTGACCAATATTGTTGAATGAAGCGTACCTTAATCAAAGCGCCATGGATGGGCTTGACACCAGCGTTCCATTCCTGTCTTTCTTCTTCCGTCATCTCGTTCAGAACGTCAACAAACCCCTCAAGGTCGTCTCTTGTCTGCTCCCCATTCTCTTCGAGATCCTTTAGCTCTGCCTGGAGCTCTTCTATCTCGGTGTCCTGGGCGATTGTCTCTAATTCTTCAGCTTCATTTACTTGGCCATTTATTCTCTTCGACTCAAAGGGACGTAACACTCCTTTTGCAGTTAGGTTGATAGTGTGCGCAAAGCATCGAACATGTGCTGCAAGTCCCGGAAACGCAGGAAGAAGCTCGCTGAGCTTCCCAACCATTACAGTGTTGGCCGATGCATTATCACAGGTGATGGATATAATCTTCAACGTTGGTATGTTATTTGACTATATCTTTTATTTTACACGTAGACTCACTTTATCTTCAATCCCATATTCAACTAGCACTTTGCGCAAAGCTTCCGCCATATTATCACCGGAATGTGAATGCGGGAGCTCCACGAAGTCAAGAAGGTGAGTCACCGTCTCTTCGGTTCCATCATCGCACCTTCGTACTCGACTTGTTGCAATGCTCATCCAAGCATGATGATTAGGGGAGGTCCAACAATCTATTGCAATTGGAATTTCGCCATCATAATCCTGTTTAAATACGTGAGTAGGACGGTTTTTTTTTTTTTTTGCGATTTTTGGTACTACTCACCTGTAACTCAGTGGCAATCTTTTCTTTTGTTTTCTCGAACAGATTTTTTACATCTCTCGAAACGGTCTCTTTACTTGGCACGTATCGGTCTGGCCGGCCCTCTTTTTGCAGCCAGCGATAACCACGGTCCTGAACGACATGAAATGGTCGTGCACATTCCGCTACCCAACGCGCAGTTACGACACTACATGGAATTTAACCACTGTACTTGGTTAATCTTGATCACAGCATGTACCGAACACTTTCTTTTGATGGTGGGGTGGTGGAGAATGATTCAGCCCACCCTTTCACTGTTCGAAGTGCCGCTGTTAGCATGGATTGCTTCTTTGAGCCAAACTTTTGTACCGCCTCGCGAGCCCTTGATATACTCTTCGAATCTTGTGCTGCTTTTACGGCCTTGTCACCCCAGCATTTCTTGGCATGGCGATGGAGTACACCTACGAAATGTGAGTAATAAAATTGGACTGGTAAATTGGTACTGACTTGTCGAAGCAGCATCCGTTCCACTCAGACCTTGTTTTTGTTTTGAACGGCAGTTACAACATGCATACACAGCGTATTTCGGGCTCCCCTTCTGGTCAAACTCAATGTCGGGAACAGAGTGATAGAATGCATAAATCGGCGCTGTTCGTTTTGCGATCTTTTCAACTGCATAATAAAGGTCAGTAGTGCATCATGATTAATTCAGGAACTACTAACGAATTTCCTTCTTCTTCTGTGCCTTGCTAGTCTTCTGGTTTTCACTATCGGAAGCCTCGTTCTCAGATACAAGGTCAATGACTAGTGAGCTGGCATTGGAGGATGTCCGCGTTCGACTATGTGAGGGACCAGGAGACCCGGAAGCAGGTGTTGGGGAATCATTGACACTGTCATCATCGCCGTCTGTTGGATATATTGTATGAATTTTTTTTTTCTATTTCACGAGACTGGATATATACATACTGCTTTCGATTCGCTTCGCTTTGGCAGCTTTACTTTGTCGAGAGATAGCACTCATTACACTTTGCCTCAATTTCTTGATCGGATTAGACTTGGAAGAGCTACTGGAGTCATTCCGACATTTCATGATGGGAGTAAGGAGGTTTGTTTTCAAGTACGGCTAAACATATCATCAAAACTAGATAGTCTTTGTAAGGCGGAAGCAAATATTTGTCGGGACTGTGAGTCGGGACCTGAACCCAAAGTAGCCATCCCGTCCCGATCCCGACAAGGTGTCCCGACCCGAATCCCGACAGATCCCGAGATTCCCGGGCCACACACTAGTCACCACATGAATCAGGGCAATACGATGAATACCTGAAGGAACTCGTAGATAATGCCTGAAGGCTAGTGCTTGGAATACCAACTTTTCCGACTTCTTATCAAATTCCATGCGTCCCCTTAAGGAGTCTGCAGTCCTAGGGCAAGCCATCAACTGACTCTGAATATCTTGCTTCATTGATTCTTGGACATGCACAATCAAACTCTGAATATGCTCCACTGTGATGTTCTCAAAAGTTGGAACATTCCGAGTCACAGGTATAGGGAGCATTTCCAAAAAAAAACAAGTTTCCATGAACAATGAAAGTTTTCCATTATGAGCCAAATTGTAAGCTTCACGAAATGCTTTCCATGCGTAATGGTTATGGGCAGTTGAACCAAATATTGCATGTTCTTCAGGAGAATTACAATCCTCCTATATCTGATTGGTAATAAACCTGTTTCAGTGAACAAAACTGCAAGTGAGGAGTGACTTTGCAGGTACAACATTCTTCTCAAAAAGTAGTGTTGTACTGCTTCCAATATTAGAGTTATGTTCCTAAATAGGAAGTAGCAGCAGTAAGTCCACACAGGACTTAGTAGTAGCGATCACACAGATCGATGGGGGACAACGGTGTTATTACAGGGTATGGTACTAGGCTTTATATACAGTCCTATGTACAAACGATATATTGGGCACTGGTAGAGATGGACACAAATATATGCACAAATATTTGTTTGTTTGGTGAATAGCCACTGAGATTCTGGTCAGAATGAGTAAAAATAGTATGCAAATTGGTGGAGAAATAGTTGAGCTACATCCTGATCAAATTTTTATTATACTTGGATTATTTCCCCATGCTCCAGTGACCAAAATATGCTCAAAAACCATGAATATATTCATTTTGTGCATTTTTAGTATTCATGGAGCTTCTTTGGTGGCTGGAGCATGAGGAAATGATCCAAATGGGATAGAAATTTGACAGGGATGCAGCTTAACTACTCCTTCATTAATTTGCATACTGTGGTACTCATTCTGTGCAGAATTTCCATGGCTATTTATTGAACATTGCCCAGCACTCAGGTATTCACGAATATATTTGTGCCCATCTCTATCGGGCAGGTGGCTACTGCATGAATATGTGTGGCTACTGTCCATACGGTAAAGTGGGTACTACAAGAGAGCAAGTGGATACAGCAAGAGACTGAGTGGAGTCTGCAAGACGATAACAGTGGAGTGCATGGGATGGTGATACAAACAAGTGGAGACTACAAGAAAGTGTTCCATGTATAGTTCAATAAGATATATTTACCTTTGATATTCCAACACTCCCCTTCAAACCTTTGCTAATCCCATGGATGCTGCGAAGTGTTTGGCTTTCATCAAAGGTAAGGCTTTGGTGAAGATGTCTGCCATCATGTTTTTGGTAGGGCAGTAAGTAAGACAAATTTTACCTTCCTCGATGACGTAGCGGATGAAGTGGTACCGGATATTGATGTGTTTGGTCCTGGCATGAAAACAATCATCCTTCGCCAATGCAATGGCAGACTGATTGTCTGACATGATAGGGATCGCATGAGTAATAGGACCAAAGATTTCTGATAAAAGATTCCTAAGCCAGATCGCTTCCTTTGCCACATGGGTCAAAGCGATATACTCGGCTTCCGTAGTGGATAAAGAAATGGTATCCTGTCATTTCGATGACCAAGATACTGCTCTGCCATTCAACGTAAAAATATACCCAGAAATAGCATGTCAATCCTCTTGGGACATACCATCTGCATCCGTGTAGCCTTGGACTGTTTCCTGGTTGCTTGTACTGAGCCAAAAGTCTTGGGTGTATTTGAGATAGGCGTAAACATGGCATACACCATTCCAATGAGTGATGCTGGGGTTTTGTGAAAAGTGAGCAAGAATAGAGACTGCATACGTGATGTCAGGTCTCGTAGCAATGGATAAGTACTGGAGAGCACCAAGGGCCTCTCTGTAGGGTTTGTCACGCATAAAGGCGATATCTTCGACCGTTTTGGGTGATTGGTCTTTGGTGAGGTGGATGTGGGGATCGAAGGGAATAGAGAGTGGCTTTATATCTGAGAATCCATAGCGAGAGAGTATGGCGTCAATGTATGACCACTGGGATAAGTGAATCGTCCTGTTATGGAGAGATCTTTGGATCTCGATCCCAAGTAGCCAATGGATTTCTCCGGAATCAACAACTTTGATTATAGCCCCAATATCTTTCTTCAATTTCTCCATGATGGCCAGGGTTTCGGTAACCAATGTCATGTCGTCAACATGTATGAAAATGATGGTGAAGGGATTAGTGCAATAGAAAACAGCATGATCAAAATCAGACCATTTAAACCCCAGTTGGGTCATGATTTCCCTGAATCGCATGTACCATCGTCGACCAGCTTGTTTAAGTCTGTAAAGTGCGAGTTTAAGCCGTAAAGTTTGACCTGGTTTTACCCCTATATCAATGCCTGGAGGTGCCTTCATAAAAATGCAATTGTTGTTGTCCAATTTCCTGTAAAGATAAGCTGATTTCACGTCCATTTGGTGAATAATCATGCTCTTCTCAGCTCCAATGCTGAGTATAGCACGGGCTGATGCGAGTTTCGCAACAGATGCAAAGGTTTTGTCTGGGAAGATCTGGGATCTGATTAAATCCACGTACAACAAGACGAGCTTGGTGTCCTGTAATGTGACCTCATTCATCCTTCTTGGTCTGATAGAGCCATTTGGATGTGAGAATATTTGCATCTGGAGGTGGAGTGACAATCATATAAGTCCCACGCTCCTGGAGTCTGGAGATTTCGTCTTTCATGGCATTGTACCATTTGGAGCTGTCAGGTCATCGCATAGCTTCTGCAACAGATAAAGGATCAGATTCAATTTCTGATGTTACCTGACCTAGAGATGCAGTAAGATGTTGCAGCTCATCACTTCCTTCTCCAAGTCCTTCAATGATGTCCCTGATCTTCTTGGTGGGTTGTCTGACTCGTTTGCCAGATACTTTGTCTGGTGTGATTGGTTTGGCAATTTCTTCTGGAACTGGTATGACAGGCTGTTCCGACTCGGTGACCGATGTTTCTAAATTTCCCAAATTTCCATCCTCCCCTTCAACGGGTTGGATCTGCCTGTCAGAGAAAACTACATTCCTTTCCATTGTGACAGTGTGACGTGTTGGCCAGTAGATGTAGTGACCATTTGATTCAGGTTTGAGTCCTATCCAGTGTCCTTCCTGGGCCTGTGGTTACAATTTGCCGGGTTCCTTTTCTCATTTAACATAAACAATACTGCCAAAGATGCAAAGATTAGTAATGTCCAGTTTAATACCAAACCGTTTCTCGTATGGAGTAGCCATTCCGATGGCTTTCTTCGGCATCCTGTTCCAAACATATACTGCATATTTCATCATGAATCCCCAAAGCCATTTTGGGAGTCCTGATGAGATTAAAAGACTTCAAACTGCATTCAGCAACGTTCGATGTGCATGTTCCGCTATACCATTGTGTTCCGGGGTGTCGTGTACCGTGAGACATCATTGTGTCCCAATGCATTCCAGATATGCCGTGAATTCATTACTGAGAAATTCTCTCCCTCGATCAGAGTGGAGAACTTTAACAGTTGTGCCATATTGTGTTTGGAGACCTGTTTGGAGAACCACGTACTGTGTGAATGACTTGTCCTTCGACTTCATTTGGGGTTCCTCCAACCAATCAGTTGCTTTGTCAACTAAAGTCAGCATGTAAGTGCAATGGTTTACCATCCTGACTTGTGCTGGTCCCCACATGTCCATGTGGAAGATGTCTCCAAACTTCTCTGCATGGGGAGATGATCGCACCTGAGCAATAGGATACCTAGATGCTTTCCCAAGCATACAAGCATGGCATTCTGGTTCGTCCATTTGTCGGATCCAATCTGATTCCACGAACCTGGTTGTCTCGGAACATATGCTTCATGTAAGCATAGTTGAGGTGACCTAAGATGCAGTGTGCCTCATAGAGAGATACCAATCTGCCGATCTTAGTCAAATAAGCATGTTCCCGTGATGGGATCTGGTATAGTCCATTAGTCTTTGGGATAACTCCCACGAGTTTCCCCTGGCAATCTCTGATCGTCATTTTACCATTAGCGGTATGGATGGCGTAACCATCATCATCAAGTTTTCCCAGTGATACGAGTGTGTTGGGAGTGTCTGGACATAGAAGCATATGATGGAGCTTTAGTGTTTGGACTTCTTGTCCATATGTGGGGAGATCAAGATGGAGTGTGCCGGAGATGTTTGCCATGAAGGTTTCCGCGTTAGCAGCCTGAATGACTCATGTTGGAATCTCCCTTTGATTCCTGAGTTTGTCGGTGAGTGGCATCATGTGGGTAGAGCATCTGGAGTCAAAAAGAATTGCTCTGTAACTATGGGCTGCAGCATAAGCATCAACATATACTTCTTCCTCCTCTTCATCCTTAAGAGTAAGAGGTGGCGGAGTATCAATTTTTAGTGTGTGGCCCGGGAATCTCGGGATCTGTCGGGATTCAGGTCGGGACACCTTGTCGGGATCGGGACGGGATGGCTACTTTGGGTTCAGGTCCCGACTCACAGTCCCGACAAATATTTGCTTCCGCCTTACAAAGACTATCTAGTTTTGATGATATGTTTAGCCGTACTTGAAAACAAACCTCCTTACTCCCATCATGAAACGTCGGAATGACTCCAGTAGCTCTTCCAAGTCTAATCCGATCAAGAAATTGAGGCAAAGTGTAATGAGTGCTATCTCTCGACAAAGTAAAGCTGCCAAAGCGAAGCGAATCGAAAGCAGTATGTATATATCCAGTCTCGTGAAATAGAAAAAAAAAATTCATACAATATATCCAACAGACGGCGATGATGACAGTGTCAATGATTCCCCAACACCTGCTTCCGGGTCTCCTGGTCCCTCACATAGTCGAACGCGGACATCCTCCAATGCCAGCTCACTAGTCATTGACCTTGTATCTGAGAACGAGGCTTCCGATAGTGAAAACCAGAAGACTAGCAAGGCACAGAAGAAGAAGGAAATTCGTTAGTAGTTCCTGAATTAATCATGATGCACTACTGACCTTTATTATGCAGTTGAAAAGATCGCAAAACGAACAGCGCCGATTTATGCATTCTATCACTCTGTTCCCGACATTGAGTTTGACCAGAAGGGGAGCCCGAAATACGCTGTGTATGCATGTTGTAACTGCCGTTCAAAACAAAAAACAAGGTCTGAGTGGAACGGATGCTGCTTCGACAAGTCAGTACCAAATTTACCAGTCCAATTTTATTACTCACATTTCGTAGGTGTACTCCATCGCCATGCCAAGAAATGCTGGGTGACAAGGCCGTAAAAAGCAGCACAAGATTCGAAGAGTATATCAAGGGCTCGCGAGGCGGTACAAAAGTTTGGCTCAAAGAAGCAATCCATGCTAACAGCGGCACTTCGAACAGTGAAAGGGTGGGCTGAATCATTCTCCACCACCCCACCATCAAAAGAAAGTGTTCGGTACATGCTGTGATCAAGATTAACCAAGTACAGTGGTTAAATTCCATGTAGTGTCGTAACTGCGCGTTGGGTAGCGGAATGTGCACGACCATTTCATGTCGTTCAGGACCGTGGTTATCGCTGGCTGCAAAAAGAGGGCCGGCCAGACCGATACGTGCCAAGTAAAGAGACCGTTTCGAGAGATGTAAAAAATCTGTTCGAGAAAACAAAAGAAAAGATTGCCACTGAGTTACAGGTGAGTAGTACCAAAAATCGCAAAAAAAAAAAAAAACCGTCCTACTCACGTATTTAAACAGGATTATGATGGCGAAATTCCAATTGCAATAGATTGTTGGACCTCCCCTAATCATCATGCTTGGATGAGCATTGCAACAAGTCGAGTACGAAGGTGCGATGATGGAACCGAAGAGACGGTGACTCACCTTCTTGACTTCGTGGAGCTCCCGCATTCACATTCCGGTGATAATATGGCGGAAGCTTTGCGCAAAGTGCTAGTTGAATATGGGATTGAAGATAAAGTGAGTCTACGTGTAAAATAAAAGATATAGTCAAATAACATACCAACGTTGAAGATTATATCCATCACCTGTGATAATGCATCGGCCAACACTGTAAATGGTTGGGAAGCTCAGCGAGCTTCTTCCTGCGTTTCCGGGACTTGCAGCACATGTTCGATGCTTTGCGCACACTATCAACCTAACTGCAAAAGGAGTGTTACTCCCTTTGAGTCGAGAGGAATAAATGGCCAAGTAAATGAGCTGAAGAATTAGAGGACAATCGCCCAGGACACTGAGATAGAAAGCTCCAGGCAGAGCTAAAGGATCTCGAAGAGAATGGGGAGCAGACAAGAGACGACCTTGAGGGGTTTGTTGACGTTCTGAACGAGATGACGGAAGGAAGAAAGACAGAATGGAACGCTGGTGTCAAGCCCATCCATGGCGCTTTTGATTAAGGTACGCTTCATTCAACAATTTTGGTCAGAACCAATTCTTGATGAGAACCAATTGACGATATGGCGCCTTTCTTATTCTTCCTACATATATGAGGCAGAACTACGATTGGTTTTCATCATAATTTTTACTCTCCGAGTATCTCTCGCGCACCCTTATGAATCTCATTGTTTATGCAGTTAATTCCATAGACCTCCAAAATGTCCAGTTGTTTCATATCTTTTCATTTTCCCATCTGTCACAGTTCAAGACTAGACGCCTAAATGTACATACTTCATCAATCCTATCATGACGTCGCCATACTCCTCACAATACATTCTCGTTCGGAGGTTCAAGCCTTGCCGATAGCTAAGTCATCCACACGGCGCTGCACACTTCTTTCTTGAAAAGTGGTCTTGCCGAAAGAAATCTCTAGGACTCGGATATGTAGTTTCTAATCTCTATCTACATCTTAGTCATAGGTACCATGTGGACAGCTTTTCTGAATTTAAATGTTAACATTGGTCATAAAATTGGTCTCTATCAACCTTTTGGCTCGTCCTAATTAATTCTGTTCTTGCCACAAACTATAATCGTCTTTCCACGACTCTATGAGTATGGTAGAGTTGAGTGGGTTTACATTGCTGTCATCTGAATGCCGCTTGTGTCAGGTTTATTGTCAAAGTGATATGCAATCCAAGCCCTTGTTGTAGCTACCGTCTTGATAGCGTCCAATACATATAATATTTCCGATGGCTACATTAGTGTTTCTTTTTGAGAGAGTATTGCCACTGAATTTTTTTCAGCGTCAGCCATTGCACGGCACCATATCAATTTCTTAACCGTGCCTGATCAACTTCCCTGCTGTATGGGATGTCATATCCGCATAGGGAACTTCGCTATACATGTATCAGGCTTAGAACAAGCAAAAGGAGACCTTTGCACAGCCGTTGTAGTACTTAATCGGCTATTCACTTTGTACGGTATGGAAGAAAAACAATAGCCCTTGAACAAGTATTATTCTCTTCGATGATTGCACACTGCTATCTTTAGCTTCCATTGCCACTGGTGTGTCGTTTTATAATTTTACGTTACATATGAAATCTACTAGTAATGTTCTAACGAATTTCCGTTTATATTCGTACCCGAACACCTCTTCCCTCTAAACGCTCCGTTGACCTTCAAGGTCTATATCGGCATCCATCACCTTGTTCAAGGGAGCAGTGGATTCAGGATTGCAGTTCATGGTGTCCTGACACTGAGATTTCATGGCACCGTACGACCGTCCCTGGTTCTCCAAACCAATGCGCCATCATCAGCTGCTCCTGCAGGACTGAAAATAGCTGTCGAGTCGTGACGATGGTTTGTGAGGCCAATCATTTATCCGTAGTCTTCGCCGCTTATGCATTTGCTTAGATCCGAACCCGAGCGTCTAAACATAGAACCACAAACTCAGTATAATTTCTTAGTTTGTGTTGCACCCATCCATCATGACTTACGCTCGATAACGTTATGTCATCGAGACATCCTGTAGCCAGTTGTGAGTATGAGAACAAACGAACAATCAACGATCCTGTCTAGTCACCTGATTTTCAGGACCACAGACATGCGTTAACAACACAAGCATATTCATAGATCTTTAGAGCTGCTTAGCGGATTTAATGTGTTCCCATGGGATTTGCTATGATAACTCAGGATCCAAGTGATTACTCACAATAGTAGACTGGAGGTAAGCACCTCTATTCTATCTAATTTTTTGACTAAATCGATCCCAGATGCGCCATGTTCCACCGCTTCTGTTGCTTTCTATTGCAGGTTCTTTCATACACTCCTTAGCTTACGCTACTGGCATCTGGA
>ML769892.1:0-24437 GCA_009733575.1 Gymnopus androsaceus JB14
GGATATCATGGTGCCTCAAAACATAAATGGAACAGCTGTTGCTGTCATACAAGGCCTCAATGCTGGGTACTTCAAGTCGTAAATCTATGGCAGCTTTTCTCAAGTAAGTGGTTTTATACCTAAGGGATTCTCAAGTTTTACTTAAGTTTTGCTTGAGCAAAAAGTTGGTTTTCTTATTAGTTAATACTAAAATACTTGAGTACAACTTGAGTAAGTTGTAAGTAAGGTTACTGCATAAGGAAATAGTAAACAAATTCTAAGTATCTTTGGACTTGAGTAAACTGTAAGTAAGATTCTTGCTCAAGGAAATGGTAAATAAAACTTAGAAAGAAGCATGCTAAGTACATACTTGAGCAAGTAAGTAAGTAAGTAAGTAAGTAAGTAAGTAAGTAGATAAGGGATTATTCTGTTTGACAACCCTGTTGCCGCACGACAGCCCGGGGTTGTTCCTCCAAAGGTCATGTGATTTCCAGTCACTCTGTCCCATCACCGTGAAGCACCTCCGAAGCGCTTGCTTGCTTATTGCCACGTCGCAACTCCTTCAAGCTAGCTCAATGCCTTGTGCATTGCGCAAGCAGCATCATTGCTGGCAGACGTAGGCACTAATGATGGCTTCTCTGGTCAGTTGGTGATGCACTTGCCCATAATATCCATTCACCTCAAGACACCAGCAACGCCAACTTGAGGAAGTGACCAAAGAGACAGTCTGGTACTAGGTGCGTGCCCTGGGTCTCTTGTTCTCCTTCTGATGCTCACACTTCACTCTTGGCTTTTTTCTTAGTATGCCTGCGCAAATCTTTACTCTTTCCTGGTTGGAATGCCTCCCTGCCAAGCCTCCGACCTAGATGTCAATTTATTTCTCATTGCATTCCGCCCAGTGTATCACTTCAAACCCACATCTTCTATGAACCTTTCTACATTCTTCTATCTGTATATTGTATGTAGCACATATCCTCCACAATAGACCCATGCTTTGACTGCAATGCTTGCCTATGCTTGCAGCACTGTGTCACTGCTTCAGAAATGACCCGTTGTATCTCCAGTGTGACACCCGGTGTTACAGTAATATTTTGGGGTTGTCAATGGGGTTGTTTCATGACAACAGGGTTGTCAAAAAGAATAATCCGTAGATAAGTAAATACTTAAGGGACATAAGAGATAACAAAAATTTCTTCAGTAAGTAATGTGTAACTAGGCAATGCAACAGTGTTCAAGGAAGAGGAAGTTGAAGTAGTGTAATCGTAAAGGAGAAGGTGGGGGAATTGCAACCTTTGGAGGACAAAAATGGGGCCTTTTATATGCTAGCTTGACAATTGCCTGTTTAGGAACATAATAAGCAACTTGGCCATTGTTATCTATTTGGGAGGACAATAGAGACTTTCTATTTTTGTCTTGAAATATCATGTGACCTGCTACACACATATATAAGGGCTTGATGGACCTTCCATGGCATTAACCTCTCTTGACCTCTTATTTCTACCATCTCATTCCTACTATCACTTGACAATTGCAACTTTGTAAGCACACTTGTTCTACTAAGTATTTTCAAGTAACCTACTTTACTTAGCATCTTACTTCATACAATTTACTCAGTGTATTACTTAGTATTTACTTACTTTACTTTCACTTTACTTACTTCACTTTAGTTTGCAGGCATGTGCTAATTATGTCCTTATTTAGAATTTATCTAAGTATTACTTACAGTTTAAAATTCTTTTCTTTTCTTTAATTCTTAGGGACTTTTCAAGAATTTACTTAAGAATTACTCAGGCATGAACTATTTACTTACTTAGTATTTATTTAAGTGTATTACTTACAATTTAGAATAATTTTTCTTTCCTTTAATTCTTAGGAACTTCCTAAGAATTCACTTGAGAATTACTCAAGTAAAAAACCACTTTCTTGAGGAAAGCTGCCCTGGAAGCTGCTTGCACAACATTGACTGGGAAGGCAGGGGCATGAGATGACATGGAGGTGCCAAAGTCACCTTGCACAACATCTGCATTCAGATCAACTAGGAAGGCAGGGGCGTGAGATGACATGGAGGTGCCAAAGTCACCTTGCGCAACATCTGTGTTCAGATTGACTAGGAAGGCAGGGGCATGAGATGACATGGTGATGCTAGAATCATCTAGTGGAATAGTTTGAGCAGAGTCATGAGGCAGTGGTGCAAGGAGTGCAAGACTCTGAGCAGTGACAGACACATCAATCCCAGGAGAACAAGGTGTGGATGTAGAAGAGGATGTGACAATGCCTTGTGTGGGTACAGATAATGGTTCGAGAGTTAGCAAATTTATGAACAAGCCAAGATTAAGATTTGTAAGAAATTCTACTTAATGATTTAGTTCAAGAGTCAAACAGATAGGTATAACAAAATTGAATGTACCTTTATCTTCTTTACTTGGTATCCACCCAGTGTTCCCTTCTTTGTTGTAAGGTTGATCATAAGTGCAAAGTGAATCATGAAGTCCTTTGCCAAGACTACTGAAAAAGTACTCCTAATCTATTCCTGTGACAGAATATTCCATGCTACCATCCTGCCCAGCATTTTGGATAAAGTTTCCTTGTTTGAACGGCTTAGAACCTGTGTTTAAAGAATTATTCCTGAGTTGGGCAAGCTTAGGCTGCATCAAATCATTGAATATGCTGAAATCAATATCAGAAGTCTCTCCAGGCACAGCTCCCACCAAGACAGTGTTGTCAAGATCTGGTTCTGTCAAAGGATTGGACTGTGCATTGAGCAATGTAGGCTGAGCAGAGATAGTAGATGCAGGCTGAATTAGAAGAGTCATTGACAAAGACTGAGATGGAAGGATTGTTGATATTGGCTGAGCTGGAATAGATGTGGACAATGCTGGCTGACAATGGCAGCTGGTGTAAAGTTTACTTACTGGGCCCAGTGCCCCAAACCTCTAACCAGACAGGTATTTAATATTGTCTGTAAAGGTAAGGCAAAGACAGGCGATGGTAAAAGTAAGAGTTAAGGATAGTTCCGAGCCAGAAGGCTTTATATACCAAAGTCTGTATAGATTCCATAAGGGGATAGTACCAAATGAGGATGAGCCATTACACCCTCCCCCACCAGATTGCGTCATGGAATCGCTGGACAGAAAAGTAAGTTATACAAGCAGAATCCTGCAAGAGCAATAGATTAATAGCCCGATCGAACCTACCTGTTGCAACATTACTTCCTACCCATGTTGTTGTTATATATAGTTGTAGTCTTGAGTCTAGCAATAGTTTACCAGTCTCATATGACACAGGAATAGATTCTCTACCTGGATCCTACTTTTTTTCAAGTGCACACTCTATGATGGCACTACAGTATTTAACCACTCCTTTGTACACCAAATCTGTATTTTGCTCACTGTGCATAAACTACTAAGATTGGTACTCTACCGAGTTTCCCATTCAAAAGCTGGATATCAGAAGGTGTAAATCCCAAAATTGCATTCAATTTGGTGGAGAAATGGATGTGCTGTGGCAGAATTGTTCTCGGATATGCAAAAATGGTCAAAATTACTCCTGCATGCGGTTCTGGCATCTTTTGAGGTGCGCTCTGTACCTAAAATAATTTCTTTACAGTGCATCTATCTGAATGACACTTACCTTAGGTCCTGGGACCTCCGTAATATCACATATGACACTCAATGAACACTTTTCCTATTCTCATCAAAACTATAAAAATTGAATTTCTCCTCAGATATTGGTGTCAAGTGCCAACATATGGATATCTACATGGCTGTAAAGCTCATCCGCATCTACTGAGAATAAGATTATACCATGGAAAAAATTATTGATTGCATGATATCTGATTTTCTTTTTTTGCTTCCTATAAAAATTATACCAATCTGTCTACCCTGAGGGGGCATACATGAGTATGTACATAGTTGAGTGTGTTGGACCTTGATACATCCCACATCTTAAATTTGAACACCATTTGTACTTACCCAGATGCATCCTGGCTGTGGAAAATGTCACTGTACAAAGGAGTGATCATGTACAAAGGAGTGGTTAAAGACTGTATTCCCTAAAATCTCTGAGATTCCAGTGGGATGGGAGTTGAAAAGCTGGGTCCTGAGATATAGTACACAGTCGGATGCCAGCCTCTTGTGTAATAGGTCAGAGTGTTGCCATAAAATTTTATGACATCCTTATTGCTGTAGAGAAATTCATATGGACTAATGCCATAGTATAGCTATGCTAAAAAGCTCAGTTTGAACTGAGTAAATACCCGGAATCATTTGAATATTATGCATGGCTCAGGTTTGGAGTAATACTGGTAAGCTCCATTTCCCTTTTCATTATTACAGTTTGCATTATATCATTTACTGACAATCTGTAATGCCCCCCTATTACTTATTCTCATGTCGTTATGTTACGTTATGTCACTTCTATATAAAACATGTCAAGTCATTTATTTACCTTAGTTTAACCTTTACCCATACCGAATACCTTGACAATTACAGTCCAGTTGTGTTCATTTGGGTGATACCTAGCTCTGACCTCACCGAGGTCTTATACTTTTTTGAACATCTTGCAATACTCATTGTATTTCGGTGTTCGCTGCTTGTGTTGAACAAGTGACATCAAAGCATAACTTTGAACAATCGAAATTAAAAACCTTAATTTTCAAAAGATCCATTCCCATGAACAGATCAACCAACGAGTCCGAGAATCATTATGATTCAACTTGCATCTACGACGACATGCGCAATGTTGTCAACAACTCGAACACACATGCCCCAGAGCATACATGGCAGTCTGACAGTAGTCGAGCAACCACTCGGAGCATTCCATCGGAACCTTCAAGTGTGGGAATGTCAAATCCTGCCCAGTCTGTTGAATTTTACCAACAGCTGGAAAAAGTTTCTCGAGCTTGTGCAGATGCACAAGAGAATAGCATGAACATAGCTTGATCTTGTGCTACTGTACAAGAAAATAGCCTGAACGTAACTCATGAGTTTTCCAAACTCATGGAGTTTTTTGTGAAAAGCTTAGGCCAAGGAGGTGATGTAAGAACCCCTCTGAATTTGGATGCAGATACTGCATCTCACTCAGGAACCATGTCCCCTCTGATGCTGAGGCCCAGAGAGGGTGTGGAGGAACTGAGTACTCACGGTGGAGGTGCCTCAGTTGCCGACATTAAGTCTGAGACTAAGGATCATTCTGTCCCCAAGAGACAACGCGAATCTGGAGTACCTCCAGTAACGACAACTTCTCACTGGATACCCTCTGGTGGATTCTATTCTGCATCAGAGACTCAGGTAGCCACACCTGCATTTCATGCAGGTGAATTTCCTGTTAACCGTACCAATTACGCTACGGTTGACGATGAACCAATGGAGACTTCCATTGGCCATCTGGGACAAGTCCCAGACCAAGAATTTGAAGAGCTCCGTCGACAGTTGGCCCTGTATGACAAAGAACAAGCCAAAGTTAAGGCTCAAATGGATAGGATCCACGATCCTACCCTAGGAGATAAGATACCAGGAGCGTTTAATAACTCCCCCATTGTAGCGTTCTCGCATACTGCAACGGTACAAACTACCGCTGCCAACCCACGGCCTGACACACAGGTCAAATCCACTGCAGCAGTTGCAGCCCCATCTAATGTCGAAAGCCGACAAGAATGGGAAGACCGAGTTGCTATACAGCAACTCAGGAATAGCAACCTCCAAGCATCCAGAGAGTCAAAATACCCAGACCAGGGTATTGGCTTTAATAACAACAGATTCCCCATTGACAAGGCCAAAACTCCCCGACATATATGGGATAGAGGATCTGCTTTAGATCCCCCACGTCTTGTTGAGGAGGTAGGTAATAGACCTACCTCTCAATACACCTCACACGGGAATGCATCCCACGCTGGTTCAAACAGAACCCAAGAAAGCCTTCACAAAAGTGAAGCTGGGGAACATGTAGGAGGATGTGCTCCTCCCGGTGATAACGGCCCTCCTGGGGATGAAGGAGATGATGACGGCGATGGTAGGGATGACAAGGATCATAAAGGCAAAAAGCCTTCCCGTCATCACCACACACCTTGGGATGATGATTCATCCTCAGATAAATCTCCCCCATCCTCTCTGCCATCTTCACCACCCGATTCCTCTCATTCTGAGGATTCTAGTCTGTCAGATGACAAATGGATTGGTGCTTCCACACCCAGAAACAAGCATCTTGATAAGAAATCTCATTGCAAACTGTGAAAGAAGACTATCAAAAAGCTCAGAGCCAAGACAGAGGATGATGAACATCGTGAGTCATGGCTCAAAGGTATTCTGAGAGAATACAAAAAGCAGATCAGACACTACTGCAACCATGAACCGGTTCAGGGTACTGAAATGCCCAAGGGAGTCAAAGTCCCAAACCCTGCCAAGTTCATGGGTTCTAACAATGTCGAAGAATTTGACACTTGGCTACTAGCCATGCTCCGATGGATTGTGATATCACGATTGGTCGGAAGGGTCAACAATGACCAATGCATCCAAGTCGTAGGAAGCTACCTCAATGGAGACGCGCTACGCTGGTACAACAACGAAGTCACAGGGCTTCATCGTTACCAGTTGAATTGGAATTTTGAGAAAGTCATACTGGGGCTATTGGCCCAATTCGTACAGGCTATGACAATGCACGTAGCAGCTGAGAAGTTCGAGGCTACGGCCTATAACCCCGAAAAGGGTGTTAGGGCATATAAAGCTGAACTTCAGTGTTGGGGGTCGAGAATGACTCAACCACCAACAGTGTATGCCCTTAGGAAGAGATTCCTGGATGGGTTACCTGCACATCTTATCTCTAAGATGATAGAGCGGGGCGCTTCACCTGATCTTGCTAAACTTAGCAAGATGGTTAAGACAGTGGAACACATTGAGGACAATAAAGCCCTCGCAGACTACTACATTGCGTCCAGCAAAAAGGTGCAAAAAGTGGAGTCTCCTTACTTCAACAAGAGGTTGAAGATGGAACGACGAAGTTGGAATTCCCAACTTCCTCGACATGCTGAAGAAGGCGCTGCAATCAATGTTGATGTTAGACACTTTCAATTCCGACACAAATTGGGTGAACACCCCGGAAAGTCCTATGATAAGGACAAAGGCCATAGGAATACAACATTTAGACCCAAAGTAGCTGCTAGTACTTCTGTGGTAGTCAGTAAGCTGTCTCAGAACAGAAATAGTAATAATGCACCGAGCAAACTCTGCTACTCGTGCGGAAAGCCAGGCCACTTCGCAAATGACCCTACATGCAAACAATACAGCAAACCTTGTTTATTCGCAATTCGCAAAGACAAGGTCCTCAAAACACTGTCCGAATCACCTTCTCAAGGGAAGGAAGACCAGGATAATGATCCCGTCCCCGATCTCCAGGAGACAGACTCATTGGATGATGAGAGCTCTGCCAGTGAATGGGCAGAGCTGGATGATTATGACAAACCATATATGGGTTGTCTAGCCAGAGATGACGATTTCTTTGGCTGCATCCGTGAAATGCTTCCTCTTCAGGAGGAAGACCCCCTCGAAGGAGCAGGTCCTTCCATCTTGCTCAAGGAAATTACAATGAAGGAATGTTTCCTTCATTAGATCCCCAAAATCATCCATATAAAACGGATGAGGATCATTGTATGGCAATGAATGAAAATCCATTGTCTGGAGAGAAATCTCCTAAAGCCAATTACAGGGTTCGCAAATCCAGCAAACCCATGGAAAAGCCAAATCGAGGCAATCCCAAGGACCGCCAACCGATAACTGTGTTAATGGATATCGGTGGCCAGTTGGCCCTCACTCTAATGGACTTGGGGTGCACTATTGAGGCACTAAGTCCTGCCCACGTCCATCTAACTAATGGGAAAGTCCATCAGTTGACGGACCAGCATTCCCTACAATTGGGAACTGTTGGTAGTTGTGCCAAATTCAATTACGGCATGACAATGAAAACCTCCTATGGAGGGATAATTGAGGATGTCTACTACAACATTGTCAACATCGACCGATACGATGCCATTGTGGGTACACAATTTATGTGTAAGCACGGCATCCAACTCGACTTCGAGAAAGGACAAGTCCTTATTCAAGGGAATCCCGCACCTACTTTATCAGTGGGGGAGGACCACACCGAGTTTTTGAGGCACTTGTCCATGAGACGAGATGCTCAAACGGAAAAATTCCACAGAAAAGACTCAGATTCGAGTCTAAATTGACTAGCTAATCGGGATACTAGTGATCCCAAAGCTAATTGTAAGGTAACAGTTGAAACTGTTATTGACAAGGAATACTTACGAGAGGAAATCAAACGTTCCGCTCGCAGTTTTCCTCAAAATTTCCCAGTAGTCCTTGAAAGCTTCGATGAGGATGATCCTTCGGGTTCACTGAAGGTGCAGAAGCTCACAGTAGACGATATTGATAAATATATTGAAATCGTCCAGGAATTCTCTCGGGAATGATTCTCAGGAGAGGTCAAGCGTCAAGCAGAGCTTAGAGCTATGCATGACTCGAACGACGTGGAAGCAGAAATTGCTTCCACTATGCAAACAGAAGAAGTAGTATATACCTCTTCACATCCCTCAGAAAATGAGGGAATGTTCTGGAAGGTCAAATTGTCCTTCGAGAGACATAAGACTAGGAGGAAATCCCCTCCTAGAACCAGCACAAACCGCCAAGGTTTGTGCAAACGTTCCTGCTCCTGGAAACATTCACGTCAAAGGTACAATTCTGTGCCATTCCTCAAGATCCCATTGGAGGATATTCCAATGGATCAACTATACTTGTTTGCAGAAGACTCTGCACCAGAGGTCAAGAGGCTTATGTCTATTGACAACACGGAGAGCGTTGACTATTCAACACTCCCCGAGTCGGGCCCATATTTGGAGAATCAAATTCCCCAGATACGGGCCAGAATACTACACCAGTATGCAGATATGCTGTCTGGTGCACCGGAGGAACTACCTCTGATTTGTGAGGTGAACCATAAGATCACCTTGATCGACAAGCAATGCAGGTACCATTACTACATGCCGTGCTGCCCAGACAGTCTAAAGACCCAACTTAGTGATAAGTTGGGTTGATACACCCGTGCACAGTGGTGGGTTCGTGCTAATGCAGCACAAGCAGCTCCCATGCTGTGTATACCCAAGAAAAACGGTATGTTGCATACCATTGTTGACTATTGTCAATGAACCGACAACAGGGTGAAGGATGTAACTCCCTTCCCAGATCAAGAGCATATCCGTACAGATTTCGCTTGCCACAAGTATCAACCAAGCTTGATATGAGTGATGCCTACGAGCAGATCAGGAATGAGCCTGTAGACATCTGGAAGACTGCTTTTGCGAATGTATTTGGTACATTCGTTAGCAATGTGATGGTACAGGGCAATTGCAATGCCCCCGCCACCTTTCAGAGGGTTATGACCCTCACGTTCCAGGATATCATCGGGAGATATGTTCACATATATCTCAATGACATCTTCATATTCAGTGACACTCTGGAAGACTATGAGCATCACATTGAAGACATTTTCGAACATCTTCGGAAACAGGCTTTGTACCTCAAAGCCAAGAAATGTGAATTATTCACTAAATCAGTGGATTGCCTAGGTCATCTAGTTGATGACCATGGTATCCATGCGGATAAGGACAAAATGTCCAAAATTCATGACTGGCACACACCGCACAGCTTTAACAACGTACAGCGATTCCTTGGACTAGTCCGATACATCACACCATACATGCCCGATGTAACCAATTACACCAGGCCCCTCAGCATCATGTGTAGGAACAACATTCCTTTCATATGGATGCCATTGCATCAGACGTGCTTTGAGCACATCAAGTGACTCGCAGTATTGGCACCAATACTGCAACCCATAGACCCCCAACACAAAGATCCAATATGGATCATTTGCAATGCATCCATGTCAGGAGTAGGCTGTATGTACGGCCAAGGCCCTACATGGCAGACATGCAGGCCAGCTGGCTTCATGTCGAAAAAGTTCATGGCAGCTCAATACAACTATCATGTGTTTGAGCTGGAAACTCTGGCTATACTGGAAGCTCTCCTCAAGTGGGAAGATAAGCTTCTGGGATACCGAGTCCATGTGGTTACGGACCACAAAGTGCTTGAGTTCATCCTAACTCAGCACAAATTATCGAGCTGTCAAGCTCAATGGATGGAATACCTATCCAGATTCGACTTTGATATATGTTATATCAAAGGAATTGCGGATAAAGTCGCAGACGCGCTATTGCGTTACTAAGAATCCAAGACATCCGAGGACATACACAGTATTCACAAATACGTCAATGCGGATATACGCATTGACAAGGATCAAGACGACTTACCCAGAGGATGTCTCAAAGAGCTGGTAAACGACCAACTCATGGTGCTATGACGCTTGGAGTGTCTACAAAATAAGCAGCATGCAATTCAAGAGCCAGAAGAGGCTCGATACTGCAAAGCTGCTGAGCTTTGAGCTAACGCTGAAACTCCTGAACCCAGGGTTCCAGATCCAGACGAAGATGGGGAGGATATTACTATCTTCCATTCACGTTCCCGAGGCAAAGATCCCATGGATCTACACCAAGAACAAGACATCTTCATCAAGGACGTGAGCCGTCTATACGCTTCTGACCCTCTATTTGCCAAAGTGTTTCTCCATCCAGAGAAACACCCAGCATTCTCGATAGAGAATGATTTGGTCTTCTCCACGAATCATGGAGGAGAACGGGTCCTTTACATTCCCCGAGGAAAGTTTTCCAACAGGAAAAGCCTATATGGCATTATTGCTGAACAAGCCCATGAAGTGCTAGGACACTTCGGGGGTCAGTGAACGTCAGATTATGTTTGCCGTTGGTACTGGTGGCCATGCGTAAATGGCCACATTGAGGAGTATTGTAAGACCTGCAACGTATGTCAACAGGCAAAGACCTCGAATAAAAAACCAGCAGGTGAACTTCACCCACTTCCGATTCCCACTAAACCTTGGGAATCCATAGGAATGGACTTTATTGGACCATTCCCCGAATCACAAGGGTATAATTACCTCTGGGTGGTAGTCTGCAGACTGATGTCCAGGGTGCACATTATCCCAGTGACCATGACAACTACCGCAGCGCAGTTGTGGTTATTCATTAAGGAAATCGTGAGACTGCATGGTCTCCCGAAATCCTTAGTCTCGGACAGAGACTCGAAGTTCACTTCTCGCTGGTGGCAAGAAGTACATCAAATATTAGGAGCAAAGCTCCTGATGTCTACCTTGTTCCATCCACAAACGGATGGAGTAACGGAACAAATGAATCATTCCATTGGCCAAATTCTAAGGTTGACAGTTGACGGTGACCAAAAAAATTGGGTCGAAAAATGCCCAATGCTCAAGTTTGCAATTAACTCGAGCATAAGTGAATCCACTGGATTCGCCCCTTTCGAATTGGATGGAGGATACATGCCCTCCATGATTTGTGAATACAGAGTAACATCTAGTGTACCTCCTGGCATTCGCAATTTTGCAGATAAAGCTCTGCAGAACTTAATGGACGCTCACGATTCTATAATAGAATCATGAACAATCCAGAAGCACTACGCCGACCAGTGACAAAGCAAGGAACTGGAATTGGGGGTAAACTCACTAGTTTACCTATCGACAAGGAACCTATCCTTGCCAAAAGGTAGAGCTACTAAGCTCTTACCCAAATTTATTGGACCTTATCCAATCACTGAAGCGAATTCGAGCACCTCAAATTACAGACTTGATCTGCCGACTGAACTGGCAAAGTGGGGAATTCACAATAATTTCCATGTTAGTCTACTATGAAGGCATCATCCAAACAATGATGCCCTGTTTCCACTAAGATCCATGGCAGAGCCATACAATTTTGGAGAGCCCTCCGACATTGAATGGCTTGTAGATGAAATTACAGGCCACCATTGGGATGGCTGCAAACTCATGTTCCATTTAAAGTGGAACTTGGGTGATACAACACCGAACCTTACAGCACTTGTAAGGATTTAGCTGCTCTAGATAGATATCTAGAGCTACAAGGGGTTTCTGACTGGCAGAAACTGCCATGCAACAATTCTATAGTAGAATTAACGCATTAGCATGCGTTTGACCATATAAGGATTGAAAACGCCGCCATTGGTCACATGGCCATTGATCTCATTGAATCTCAATTCAATTGAGAATTTTTTAGAGTTACTCTAGCCTATACATTGACCATGGCCGAACGAACAAACCAGAACGCGAAAAGCAACAAAGACCAGCCTATGGCTGGGATTCAAAATGCCTTCAGTGGCAATTGGAACAATGGTGGATCTAATCCACAGTTCAATCCAATGGGCAGTGGCTTTACGCCACAGCCCCAATCCCAATTCACTCCATTTCCCTCCAGCTCTGGTTTCTCCAACCAGGGCTTTCCAACACAAAACCAAGGATTTCCTCCTTCAGGTTTTGCGTTTGGTTCGATCCAGCCATCGGCTAGCTCGAACCCTGCATTTGCAGCTGGATACAATCCAGCGGCAATGTCTGGCCCTGCCACATCATCCTACTCGCTAACGTCAACATTTGGGCAAGCCCCAAACTTGACTATGCAACCCCATTACCATGGGGGTACTATGGTTGGTCCATGGAGCTTCAATTCGAACTTGGGCACTGTGCTTCATGCATGGAACACTTGTTCTACATGCAATGCGATCCTTGCACACATCTTGTTGGCTTTCACTGACAATGATGCATTGTTTACAGCCACCAATCAGGAACGTGTCGACCACATTTGACAGACAGCACTGGGAGGCAACCCAGCTGGAGGGGATGTTGCATCTCTCAATTGCCAAATCGGGGAAATGAACACCCAACTCGGTATTGAGTGAGAGACCTACAATTGCCTCCGTGATGACCATGATGAGGCCAGGTATGACCTCAAACATATTTGAAGGGAACACGAGGGTGTTTGCACTGATGATGTGTTCAAGGCAGAAGCGGACTTGCTCCGAGCAGAAGTCTCACAACTGCAAACACTCAATGAGGAACGTGCAAGTCAAGTTCCTCGAGTGAAATCCCCAGCCCGTCTAGGAAAGCGCAAGTGGACCGAAGACAGGGCAACCACATCTACCGCAGTTGCTTTGTCCCACCACAAAGATACAGAGATGGTCAACCTCTCCAATGTCAAATCTGTTGACATCATTGTTGGGAATGAGGCCCAACCCATGTCTGGTCCCCCCCCCAATCGTGCAGGGACCTGTGCCTCCAGAAGACTTGCCTGACAGTGGGTACTGCACATCTGAGGATTTCATTGTCTATGGCAATGACACCTCGGATGCACGACGCAACAAGCAGATGGGACTTCCAGTCCCTCATGGGGGAGGGACCCACCATCTCAGGAAGGGTGTGGATATCACCACGGCCCTTGAGTACATCGCATTGGCTCGTAGAGTACAAGCCTTCAATGACTCTGGTGTTACCACCAATGGGCCTTGGCCTGCCTACAGGATCTGTAGAGATTGCTACGACCAGGCAGTCAAAAAGCCAGTCGACCAGCGGAACGACATCAATCATACCGCCATTGCCAACTTCTTCCAGCCACGGTTTGTAGAATTTGCCTACAATCAGAGTGCAAAGAAGGACAAAGGGAAGATTTGAAAGCACACCAAGAAGACAAAGCCTTCCACAGGTGCTGACCAAGACCTGTCATCTAGCGTGACGACTCGGTTGGAGGGGTTGAAATCACCCACCCAATCTGATCCACCTGAATACTGGGTGCAATACCACTACTCCTACCCAGACAACACTGGTGGCATTTGACATGATTCTAACAATCACATTTTGGTGCGCAGCATACGAGGACGCCTACTCATTACTGGCAGGGCACCTAGGATGCCGAGGGGAACACTCACCACAGAGTGGAATCGTTTCCTGTTTCTGTCCATGGAGTTGTTCGCAACTCCAGGACTGTATGCCTCGTTGATTGGATCAACAGGGTTAACAGTCGCCTCTGAAGTCACAGTAGAGTGCTTCCTGGCTTCCGATTCTCGGAACACTACACTGGATAGTGTAGCAGCGTTCTACGCCTCCCAAGGCGTTACAATCCTGATGGGGGAAGACGCAGCAGTCTTTGCACTCGAATGGATCACTGCTTTCCACTCCAGGGATAGCATCACAGTCAACGAGGCTCACGCTATGCAAGATTGAGTCGAGGCTTCAGTGTCCAGAGGCATGATACCTGCTGGACTAAACGAGAATGTCTGGACCGCGAACGGCTTGGTCTCCCATCCGAGTCCCTATGCCAGGAACAATGTTCTTCCCCACACCTCCTCCTCCAATCACCAGCGGTGGTCTGCCCTATGGCAGCCCACTCCATCCGACTGCATTGAGCAGTAACTCGGCAGGAGCCTCTGGCTCTCTACCCACCACAGCTTCGGCCCAGTCCAAAGTACCGCCTACCGCCCCCATGGAGGGAATCAGCAATAGTTAATCATCCCGTTGTGCTATCAGCACTCTCCTCAACACGTAGTTGAAGTGAGTGCTAGGCTTTGACTTTCACAACATGCTCTCATGAATGTTAAAGCCCCAACTACTTTGACTACCACGACACGCTCTCGTGGATGTCATAGGCCCAGTTACTTTGACTTTCACAACACAATATTGTGAATATCATTCCTACTGCCTGACTTGTTGATTAGGCGCTCACGACACGCTATTGTGGGTACTCAATCACCGAGTTTAATTATTGATTGCTCCTATGGACTCAATCTGGCCGGGGAGGGTGTAACGCCCCCTATTACTTATTCTCATGTTGTTATGTTATGTTATGTCACTTCTATGTAAAACATGTCATGTCACTTATTTTACCTTAGCTTAACCTTTACCCATACCAAATACCTTGACAATTACAGTCCAGTTGTATTCATTTGGGTGATACTTAGCTCTGACCTCACTGAGGTCTTATACAATCTTTCTGCAGTGACTGTTTTGAGTCATTTCCTTATTGGGGAATGATTGTTGTTTGAATGAATATACATCCAGTGGGTTAGGCATGCATCTCACAGATGCTAAACACCTTTAACTCTCCTTGCAGATGAGTAGTGGACATTATAGAAGCGGTCAACTACAGTAGTGAGTGATGCTTCATGAATAAATCTTCTAAATAATCTGCACATTACCTGAATGAATGTAGGATGTTCAGCGAGAGTGTTGATGAGTTAGATTTGTGCTAGGTATGAAAACCAACCAAACAACAATCACCCCAATCAGATATAATCCAAAAGGTTTAATTTAATGCGAGGAAGGAGGTTGTCGAAGGTTCCCTCGACTACTAATTGATTTGAAGAGAAAAGCACTTGACAGTTGACACAGATAGTGCGCGATGAACAAGGTTTTATATTTGGAGGGAGGTTTGGAAAAGCCAACTAACGTACGACGACGCGCTGAACTAATCAAGGGGAAAGCAAACACCAAAGCATGGGTCAAGTACGCCGACTCAACAAACAACTTTGCGTATCTTGGGAGCCTTTATGTCGCCGCGCAATGATACTCCAACTCTCAGGGATTCCCGCGAGTTACCTAACAAGCTTATACGACTGCCGTGCAAGTCACTCGAGTAGGCGTTTTTAACACACTCAGCGAAGAGCGGGCAAGGGGTAGAATCTGTTGGTAAAGCTAGGTAACACTCCGAGAAGCTTCCTCCCTAAAACTAGACCAAGCCAACACTTGGGTCCAAGACCTTTCCTAATCAACAACGGGCTCGTCGAGGTGTGCACGTTAGGCTCCACCTGTGGTCCTAAGACTGATGTGACCTCTCTTCGAGATGAAAACCAGGAATGCTCGACTTAATAGCCGGGAAGTAGAATGAACAGCCTCAGTATTATTGAGGTTACAAGAAGGCCACCCATTTCAAAGGTTGTAGAGGACGATGCAGACGCGTCTGAGCGTGTATGAATCACTACAGGTCCTAAGATAGAACTGCGTTTCAGGTATTAAGTCTAACTTGTCATTCCGAGATAGAATAGCTACCCTTATATACTGAGCGAGATATATGAAAATAGGAAAATAAGAGAAACTGAGCGAGATAGGATGAAACAGAGTAAGTAAAATAGAAAAAGATAAATAATGTCCATATATGCATGTATACTATGGTTTTGCCTCGACGTTTTCCTGCCTCATTTGTTTGTCTTCCTCGATTGGGTTGACTTTTGGGATTTTGATCTGAATCAACTCGAGTCATTTGCCTTTTTACAAGGCTCGCCAGTTTCTTTAGCAGAATGTTTTTCCTTGCCAATGGGAGACTGGTTATTATCCCTAGTTCCGCGCGGTCTCGAGTCTAGATGCCTGGTAGCATATGGATCTCAGTAAAATGCTGAGGCTCAGATAGAAACACTCCTTGGTCCTTCCGTGCTCTAGAAGTAGCTACAGCAAGTGGGTCATGTGGCCGCGTTGGGCTGCCGCGGCTATATGCCTGGGCGCTTTCCAGCAAGCGTCAACTTTGAGGGCACCCATTAGGGTACTTCCTCATCTCGGTCCACCTTGCTTTGTTTAATAAACTTGAGTGTCGTTTAGACTCCTTGGTGAGCTGATCGCGGAAGCGATGCCTCGTTAAGACTTCGATCCCTTGGGTATATCCTTCGATGACCTAGCCTAGTATAACTGGTATGTGGGCTCGTTTATCTGCCTCGGTCAGCAACTTGTTATCCAGCAAGCTTGCCTCGCTACACCATACCGCGCATAGGACTTTGATCGAGGCGCATTCACAAAGTTAAGTATGGTACCATTGCGCGTACCGTTACTCTGCAACCTCTTGGGTAGAATAGGTCCTCGGTAGATTTTAACTATCAGCTTGGGCTCACTATAGTTCTCTTATTGACTGTGTTTTGTTACTAACAGAACCTAGGATTATTGGTTCTGCGCAGTTCTAGCCTTAGCCGAAAAATTGGCGTATCAGTGTCATAACTGCTTCTGAGTGAATCAGGTACTTGCTCTGCCATATCTTCGTACCATTCACAGGCATTGTCCTTCAGGAACAATGAAATGGTACATATTAACATGTTGAATATCAACAGTTATGATCACCCATCAATGTTGCAATTCACTGTAACACAATTCGGGCCTACATTGGTTGGCAAAATTTAACCAGCACACCATGGAACATATCCAGGTATCAAACTCGACCATGTCTTCATCATCGTAGAAGAATTCGGGTCTGGGTATATTTTGCAAGATGGTCTTCTGTCCATTATTAGTCCCAGTTGCCGGTTTATTCAGTAAGTGATCATTTATTAATCACTATACATGTGAGACTGAGGCAAAATACCTCATTTATCTCAATAAATGCGGCCAAACAGCGCTTTTTGGTTCCTGTATAACAAGGCCATGTACCTGTATGTGGTACATGTTGTTTGGTAGGTTCCAGAGGACAAAGGTATTGATCAAAGTCAAGTACTTCCGCCTCATCAGAAGTGAATATGCTCTCAACCTCATACACATTAGCAAAACCTGTATTTTTGCTGGAGCTCCGGAGATCTCTGGAGAAAATTGACAGGGTACCTTGCTCTAGAGATGTCCCAAATAAATGGGTTTTCTCCAGCAAAAATACAGGTTTTGCTGATGCAGTGCATTAATTGAGCAATATGGTTCAGTGTCATATGAGTCTGAAATCCTGGATGTATGGTTTCCTAATGAGTTCACAGATAAACACTCATCGGAATCATCAGCGATTTAGATCTCATAGATCCCAGGTGATCTGGTGCTGTGTATTTATCATCAACGATATTGCTATCATGCTGAGGACCTCCCCATGGGTCGGATTGGTTTTCATCATCATCTGGATGCCTTTCAGTGAGTCCAGATATCATTATTTTCATCAACTTTTGATTCTTGTTCAGGCTCTGTTCTAGGCTCTGCAACAATTTCATTGGCATCCACAGACATGCAGAAAAGTTGTACATCCTTTGAGTGACCATTTTGGTCTGCCATTCCGAGTACATGTTCGGGCTTGGCTTTACCCTTTGAGGTACATTTTGGATCTCTGGCAAAATGTCCGGATTTTCCACAATCCCAGCAAACATCCATATGGCTTGTTTCTGGGCAACTGCCCCAAAGCGGCAAAGCTGAATCAGGTGCCTTGGCTTGTTTGGGGTTCCTGCATTGTGGCCATTCAAGTTCATGGTGCATATATCCATGTTTTTGTGGAGGGCTATTGGTTTTGACTTGATATTGTCTTCAATCCACAATTTGAATCCGTTTTGGTGATCTTGGTCACCAGATAAGGTTACTGTTGCTGCAAGAGTCATTATTATTAGCATTCTGAGCTCTTGAATTAGAATGCTCGGAACTCATTTGAGTATTGCGCATAGTTTGAGTCTCTGTCATACCCAAGGGGTGTTCAAAAAAATAAGCGCTGACATGACCTTGGGGGGGGGGGGGGGGGGAGGAGGGGGGTCTGAGAATTCCTTATGGCCAAAAAATTTTTCATACTATTGAGGCTCTGGGGGGCATTTTAGGTTAATTCAACTACTGAAATAAGGCTATAAAAACTATTTAAAGCACTCAACATCTCAAATCTCCCTGAAAAACATGGATTCTATAGGATATGATGCATATTAGTACCAATTTAGCACCTCCATCAAAAAATATTGTCAATGAAAGTGCACTTACACCAGGTTGAATTGAACTTAGATGAACTGCTGTGTATTAATTGCCTCTGAAAATGTTGTTTAAAGGTGCAAAGGAGAAAAAATTTTTATGTAATACAAATTTGAAGTTGGAAATCCTGTGAAGTGTGGGAAAATTTTACTATATATAGGCAGTGGAAGGGGGGGGGGGGCTTCATGAATCCTTATGACCCAAAAACAAGGTCATGTTGGGACTTAGTGGGTTGAACATCCCTTGGTCATACCCTCTGTCATCATTGTCATAATCATCTGGATCCTTGTCAGGGTCCTGGTGGGCCTGCAGATGCTGAGAATTATCCTGTCGGGAGGTACTTATCCCAGACAGGTATGTCAGTTCGGTTATCTGGTCCGAATGGCTCAAGGAATCAACTCATTATGGTACAAGCTCTTCCTCATGAGGCGGCCAGGTACGTAGGGATCTCAAGTTGTTCCCCAACATACATCTCCGTGTGCATATTCTTTACTGAATATAATTTTGACAGGCTTGGTAGCTCCGAATTTCTTATGCAGGATGGCACACCGTCAGATTTGTCAATTGTATTCAACTTAATACATTCTCACCAGTGCTGTTGATACAGCAGTCTATCATGAATGCATTGGATTTTGCCTGTCATTGAGGGTGACTAGTATAGATTTTTCAGAGTTCTTGCCCTTTGAAGATGGTGCTTTAGCTGAAGGGCCAGCATTTGCATCAATTGCTAGGTAATCTTGGGTTGTACCAAAAACTCCTATATGTATTATGTACCAAATCATGTCTACATTAGAGAGTCAAGATGGACTTGGCTCTATGTTTAGTATGCAACTCGGGGACTTCTAATTGCCCCTGTCAAGTTTAACAAAATATCATATGCATGCATGCCCCATTCTTGGGCAACATAGACTGTAATGGATGTACAGTAAGTGGAGGCTGAGTTGCACGGTAACAACGGCCTTGAGTTGTTCTTGGAGTGAATAATAGTTCTTGGGATGCAACATTTGACATCCGCAGAATGGATGTGACAACAACGACATGGCTTGTGGGCACTATGCCGGTCAACTGACCTAGTTATGTAGAAGAGAAAGAACTGCCCTCATTGGCAGTCTCAGGTAGTGGTTGAGAAGGCTCATATGTCTTCTAGTCATGACTTGACCTAGGATAGATATCCATAGGTTCTGTTGCGTTATTTTGCATCCTTCATGGAGAATAACTGCAGTTAAAAAAAAGTGTAAAGCTTACTTACTGGGCCCAGTGCCCCAAACCTCTAACCAGACAGGTATTTAATATTATCCATAAAGGTAAGGCAAAGACAGGCAATGGTAAAAGTAAGAGTTAAGGATAGTTTTGAGCCAGAAGGCTTTATATACCAAAGTCTGTATAGACTCCATAGGGGGATAGTACCAAATGAGGATGAGCCGTTACACCCAGCTGGGGAATCAGCAAAATTGTTAGTTGGGAGAGACGGCTGCATCAGTAAGATGTAAGTATCCGGTGGATGCTAGATGATGACATTAAAAGAATAATTAGCTTTTTAATTGAGAAGATGTAATAGGGAGGGAAACGTACTAAACGGCCTGCGTTTTTGTACACTCATCCTTGTCATGCTTCCTCAAGAATCTCTGCTGCTTTACAGACAAACCTCCTTTGCCAATTTTTATCAGAGGCTGGAGATCCAAGCTGGTCATTGGAACAAGGTATCAGTGACTAAATGAGGATATGCATCTGCACCTGGGTTGTTTACCACCCTATAGATGCCTCAAGTAGGTATGAAGTACCAGGGAGCCAGTGCGATCTGAACTCAGTAAAAAGCAGAAACCATAATGACCTGAAAAGAAGTACATTGTACCTAGATTACACTGAAGACATGCGTGAATGAAATAATTTCTCAAGCAGTAAGATTAAAATATAACTTGACTGATAGTTTGATTTCCATCCTTCAGTTCTGCGTAGCTGGGAACTTAACCTTGTAAGGCGGGGCTCATAGTGTACACAATGGTACTGTCACTGCAGAGCATACCCAAGATTGCTGGAAAGCAGTGTAAAGGAAATCGGCACAACTCACGAAACATTAACAGCTTCAAACATCAATGTCAAGTCACTGTAATAATGAAGAGATTCTATTAGCTGGTTCAGTCTTTCTGAGAGCAGAATCAATGTACAGGGCAAGCCCAGGAATGGTCACTACAGTACCATCAGCTGCAAAAGCTGAAAAGATGGCATACACAAAGGTAAAGTTGCCCTCATGGTCAGTAATTGCAAGGTTAAATTCACTTGGGTCTGAGCCCAGGTCAGTCATGTTTAAACTCCAAGTGAGAACCATGTCACTTCATTAAGCATGAACACGGAGGTGAGGGAGACAATGCTGGTAAGGGCAAGAGTAGTGAAGAGGCTGGATATACCCATACAAAACAGTCAGACGTTGAACATCAGATGGGATTTCAACATACTTTTGAATGAAGACCATGGTGATATCAATTTCTTGGAAAGTTCAACCAGCTCTTCCAGTTTGAAAGCCAGTATTTATACCACTGCTAACCTGTAAACTCACTTACCGGGCCCAGTGCCCCAAACCTCTAACCAGACAGGTATTTAATATTGTCCGTAAAGGTAAGGCAAAGACAGGTGATGGTAAAAGTAAGAGTTAAGGATAGTTATGAGTTGCGAGACATTATATAGTAGTAGCGTATGTATAGAGTCCATAAGGGTATAAGTATTACCAAATAAGGATGAGCCGTTACACCCTCCCCCACCAGATTCCATCACAGAATTGTAAAACAGAGAAAGTAAGTCATGCAAGCAGAAAATTCTGCAAGTGCAATGGATTCGGAGCCCAATTGAGCCTACCTATTGTGACATTACTTTGTGTCCATGTGGTTGCTAATATTAGGTTGGTTAGATGAGCTGGATGGGAGATTAGGCGACGCCAATCCAGAGGTACTGGCTGAGATGTGGAGTTTGGCAATCTCAGTTAAGAGCTCACCAGTATCAGCTGACATGGGAATGGATATGCAAGGCATTGTCCAGCCGGGTGCAAGTGATCCCATTTCCTTTCGAGCACGTATAACCATTTTCCGACGGCAATACTCCTTTAAGTCCATAAGATCCCAGTGCAATGGTATCTGAAAAGCTGGATCCTAAGATGGTATACAGTCCGACACCAGCATATGCATATTAGAGCGACGCCATATGAACAGCCAAGGACCAACATCTCTGGTAGACTTTGGTTGAGATGTAAGCTTGTCCATACAGTATATACGTCCATATTGTAGTAAGTCATCCGCCTGTGTTTCAGTGATTCCACAGGTGGCCATGTGTCGAGCCACATCTGATACATTTTTTGGTTGATATGGACATGTCATGAGTTTGACAGTGGGAGAGATGGATAGGTGGTTTACTTTGATCAGCTGTCCATAGAATTTTGGGAGGCCAATGCATCAGGAAAAATGGTCTGGGCCAAGGATAGCCTAGGTAACCTAAGCCTCCTAGTTTACAGGGGCTGGACTTGGGATGGCCTAGGCAGCCTAGGCCTCCTAGGTTACCTAGGACTATCTCAGGCTGCCTGAGGTTTCCCCAGGGTTCTTCCAGGTTTCCTCAGGTTTTCTCAGGTTTCTCAGGTTTTCTCAGGTTTTCTCAGGTGACTCAGGTTGTCAAAAGTCCACCCCCTAATTCCTAGGTCATCCTAAAGGAACCTAGGCAACCTAGGTGGCCTAGGTGGCCTAGGTGTCTTTGAGTTACCTTGAGGTTAACTTCAGGCCATCCAAGGAGTAATTCGGACCCCTGATAGTTAAACAACCAAGACCATGCCCAACCTACATTAAACATATTTAAACATACCTATTTGCTGTACATAGCACAACCAATGTACTTTAGTGATTAAAATGAGACCTTTCCTTTGTTTAATTAAATATTTAATCAAATAACATTCAACAAACATATCAACAAGCTTATCTACAAGTTAAACAACTGAGTATCAAAGACAATCGCACTCAGCTAAACAGATGATTTAAACAAAACTCTACATTCAACAAACATATCAACAAGCTTATCTACAAGTTAAACAACTGAGTATCAAAGACAATCGCACTCAGCTAAACAAATGATTTAAACAAAACTCTATCTCAAACAAGCAATCGCTAAACAACCTGGCTGCAATAATCAGTTAAACAAATCATTAAACAAAACCTTTGAACAAAGTGACTCACTGGAAACTTTGAGCAACAATCAAACAATGACTTAAACATATCGTTAAACAGACTATTCAACAATTGACAATTTTGTACAATATCTCACCTTATCTGCATCGGCCTGTACCTCTCTTGTTTCCAGCCGCTTTCTTCGAGGCTCGGGTCTTTGGTGCCACTTCTTGCGCCGCAACACGAGTGCGCGTTACGCGCTGTGGAGCTTCCACCTCACTAGTAATCTCTGCAATAGTTCGTTTACCACTATGCGTTTGAGATCGATGGACTACCTGGGCTTCTGGCACAGCCAAAGACACCTCCTGATCATCCAACATTGGCACCGCATCCCACTCCTCCGAAGCAGGAGTTCCGGAAGACTGTTGCGGAGCTTCTACGCCTTCTTCCGTAGATGCTGGAGGAGTTGGCGGAGGTGCAATGGAAGTCCTCTCAGAATTAATGGCAGGAGTAGACGGAGGTGGAGTCGATGCCTTTGAAGGAGAAATGGAAGCGGCGGGTACAGTGGATGCCCCTGTAGCCCCAATGGGAGTGACAGGAGTAGACAGAGGTGGAGCTGATGCGTTTGAAGGAGACGAAATAGAAGCGACGGGTGCAGTCGATGCCCTTGCAGGCCCAATGGGAGTGCCATGAGTAGGCGGAGGTAGGGTCGATGCATTTGTAGGCAAAATGGCAGCGAGAGAAGTAGCTGCAGGTGGAGCTGATGGTTTGGGAGGCGGAGGCGAGATGGAGGGAGGATGAGCTACAATCTTGTCACCAGTCCCTCGGGCTGCTTCTGCTTCTGCCTCTCGCTTCGCGACTTGATCTACAATGTCCTGTTTCGGCCAGAAGACAAATGGTTGGACGGTTTCAACCGCTGAGATTGTGCTCAGATAAGTGCAAAGAGAGTAGCGCTCTATCAGCAGCATCATCTCAACTGGCTTTAACGTGACGGGAAACTGGAATGTCCACGTGTCGTAAAAGTCCTCGGGGTGCGCCTCAATCTCAACCAAGGGAATTGACGGTCGCACCCGATCTTGAGGCCAAGAATGATCTACAAGTGTCCAGTTAGCAAAGTTAAAACCAAAAGTAGGCAAACTTACTCCATAATGCATGCAAGAAGTCGCTCAGTACCTTGGTCAATCCTGCTGGTGCTATCTGCTCTAGGTCGACCACCCCGAGAACTGGTATGCCGTTGGCGTTCCGTAGCGTATGCAACTCCTCCGCTGGCATTATCGGTTCTATAACATGTTCTGCAGGGTTTTTACTATTAGCAAGCACAACTGTTGCGAAATAAATAATTTACAAGTGCCTCCTTAAACTGCTTCTGGTTACTATCGGTGGATTAGCTTTTCCACTAAAAACAGAGAGCAAGGCTTACTCGTTTACATCGATTCCCTTCGCCCTCTCATTGTAATCATCTTGATCTGTCTTCTCCCACATCTCCGTCAACACCTTCTGATATTCTGCACCTGCGTTCTCTTTCCGCTTGTCTCTTTATGCTCATTGTGATTGTTGCTAACTCCGTCTCCGCTATCGGCAGTGTTATCGGCTCGAAGGGCATTGAGTTTCTTCTTCATCAACTGAAGGATCTCTTCTTTGTTCTCCTTCCTCAAAATAAACTCTTTCCTGCCA